>OZ024796.1:15462923-15755423 GCA_964017045.1 Omphiscola glabra | reverse complement strand
CACGAAAAAGCTACTTACTGGAGGTTTTAAAAAGCTATTGATTTTAACTACAGTCGAAGTCACTAGATTAAACTACGTCATGATTATTTCCCCTTAACAAGGTTCACGACGGTTATTTCCCCTAATAAAAGAATAATCCATTTGGAACAAACAGCTAAAGATCCCCTTCCCACGGAGAAGTTTCATTGAACAAACACATTTTGTTTTCTATATCACTATTGTAAGTCTGCTTCGCAGGTCGAACTAACACATCCTCTACATTTCATAGCTTTCAGATCTATAGTTTGGGCACCCGAAGTTTCCATTTCAGTTTGTGGGACCAGCACTGCCTGAACTATGTGACCTATCGTAGAGGACTTACTTCTCCTCTTTCTTTCCCTCTTCCCTATTTAATCTCTCTCCCACTTACTTTCTGCCACAAGTCAGTTTCTGCCTTCTTAGATACAGCTTCTCAGCTAAGTGTTTTTAAAAAATATTTTTTATTTTATTCTTTTTTTCTGTTTTTCCGCTGACGAAGGCTTCCTGTCGACATGTTCGTTGTTTTGTTGCGTTCCTTTTTCCAGGTTTAACCTTACTTTGTTTTACTAATCGAAGTAGCTATTGGTACCCGGGTACCAGAATTGAGAGGTTGGGATTAAAAAACGATTTAAAATAGTATTGTTGGGTTCGTAAGACCAAATGAGGTATCAAATGAAAGATGATTGAATGGACTATACGTTTGTAAACTTAATTCTTCATTTTAACTAAAATAAACTACCACAAATGACATCCGAATAGCATTAGTCAAAATGGACCCTTACACGCAGCGCCGCCACTCGCACCCGGGTACCATTAGGCTCAATGCTATTCGGGTGTCATGTGTGGTAGTTTATTTTAGATACACTTAACAATTGAGATTACAAACGTATAGTACATTCAATTATCTTTCATTTGATGCCTCATTTGGTCTTACAAACCCAACAATAATATTTTAAATCGTTTTTAATCCCAACCTCTCAATTCTTGTACACGGGTACCAATAGGTGCAGCCTTTACTAATTTCCTTTTGAATTCTGCGGTAGTGTTCTAGTTGTCAGCGGTGTAAATTAAGTATTAAATTAAATTTAAGTATTCATTAAAAGAAAATTGTGCCCTGAAAATTGTCGCCTTAGGTCACGCTTGTCTTAACTTTAGGATTGTTTTAGGAAATAGTTAGATTTTTAAAATTTTGTCGGATTCACTGTCACGCTACAAATAGCTAACGGCATCACTTCCACCAACCGTGCGCCCAGGCAGTGGTTCTCAAATACTATAAGACGACGGACGAGCGACGCTTCAGTAACACAATCTAAGATTTATAACCGGAATGTGAAAGGGTGGGTGAAGTGGGGTTGGGTTGGGGGGGTCGTAGTTCTTGATGCTGCCACTCGTGTTTGTCTAAGTTCTACCAGAAACAGTTCTGGAAGTTGTTCGCTCATGTAATTGGTTACCACAAACGTGTCCGTATGCCAGGTCGGTGGTGAGGGGTCGGTCATCCAGACCGTTGAAACTGTAGCTAGTCATTAGACCGGATGAGTCTGCGTGACTCCATTTTAACTTTTAAAAATAATGAATATTTACAGCCATGTTTGTTTCCATGTTTGCATCAAGGTTTGCACCCATGTTTGCATCCATGTTTGCATCGCTTTGTGTATCAACTGTTTGCCCCTAGCCTCACCCGACATATAATATAACATGGTTTTTTCTTTTTATTAGACCCTACCCCCCAAACCTCCACCCCGGGACTACTACAAGTAACATTTTTATACATCAAGAACGATTGATCCCCTGAAGCTAACTTCAGTAAAAACACCCCAAACCCTCCCTCCCTCCTCCCCCTGACTACCCCCCCCCCCCCTTTTCACCAAGGCAGCCTTAACTCTACAGGTAACGCTTTCTAATTCATGAACGATTTAAACCCTGAAGCTACCTTCAACAGAAACACCCTCTCTTCCCACCCCCTCCCCGAATCAAAACCGCGCTTGCAATTCAAGAATTATACGTATTCTAATTCCGGACGACAACACAAATCCATTCAACGAACACGTTTTCAAATTATTTTTTTTTTAAATTATTCGACCAAAAACATACATTTCAGTCTTTTGAAATGATCACCACCCTTCAGTCCTTGATCTTAAATGATCTTCAGTGTGATAAAGCAGAGAGTTAACCCATTAATTCCCCAATGAAATCTCCTTCTACTGCTCCACACTTACCGGCCGTTCTGCGGCGGTTGCCGGAGTTGAAAGTCTCAAAATCTGCCTCGTTTGTTTATTGCATGCTCGCTCCTTGCCTGAAATGTTGGCTTCCAGATCCCGACACGGGCTTGGCATGAGGCTGCAGACCCACGGCGAAAGGACGGATGTTCAAAATAAGACATCCACCCCCCCCCCTCCTTTCCCATGCCTTTTTTATTTGTTCTCTCCCAGACTTCTTGTTTAACAACGTTGTGCATTAAATAAAACATGAGGTGTACGATTAACCACGCCCTCTCGAGTACTTCCTACCAATCACATGCACGTCATTCAACTGGTCATCTAATTCTAACATGCAGCTCATACTATACGTATCAAGGAAATGTACGTATATTACTGTTGTGTCAATGAAATGTATGTAACTGCATTGTATCAAGGAAATGTACGTATATCACTGTTGTATCCATAAAATGTACTTATGTAACCGTTGTCTCAATGAAATGTACGTATATATATAACTGTTGTATCAATGAAATGTGCGTATATAACTGTTGTATCAATGAAATGTACCTATATATATAACTGTTGTATCAATGAAATGTACGTATATAACTGTTGTATCCATAAAATGTACTTATGTAACCGTTGTCTCAATGAAATGTATATGCTTGTAACTGTTGTGGCTGCTATATGAGTGGGACAACAAAGCTAGTAGAGGAGTGGGACAACAAAGCTAGTAGAGGAGTGGGGCAACATCATCTTATATGGCACTTAATATCTCACCGACCGCATGTCCAAAAGTGTGAGAACTGCTGGTGTACATGGACATATTCAAATCTCAAACACTCACTCGCAAATCGCACGTATGCTGCCACGAGAAACTTGTAGAATTAAGTGCAATGACGTGAGAACCAATGTAAAAAATTAAAATGGAATGATTTGAGAACCACCGTAATATGTAATGGGGTTGTGCTTTTGTTTGAAACCAGAGCTCGCCATCACATCTGTTAAGGTGCTGTTGAGTGATCTGCCCATTCAAACTTTCTTTTATTTTCTCGCCATGCTGGGGGAGGTCTGTGTAGTAAAACAGTCAATCTGTTCAGTACGTGGGACAGGACTTGCTCCCCGTTAACATTACCCTCCACCCTACCCCCCCCCCCCAAACAGACACCCCAAACTCCGTAATGCTGAACTGACTTCCGGACAAATGGGTACAGCTGTGAACGCCAGCATACCGCAGTCACAGCGTAGCTTTCAGCACCTCCTTAACTTAGTTCTTTATAGTTCAGTCATCTTAACATCCAAGATCTCCTAACATCCAAGATCTCCTAACATTCAAGATCTCCTAACATTCAACATCTCATAACATTCAAGATCTCCTAACATTCAAGATCTCATAACATTCAAGATCTCATAACATTCAAGATCTCCTAACATTCAAGATCTCCTAAACCTAGTTCTTTATAGTTCAGTCATCTTAACATTCAATATCTTCTAACATGCAACGTCTCCTAACATTCAACACCTCCTAAAATTCAACATCTAGCAATATTGTACATTTCCTAACATTCAACCTCTCGTAAAATCCAATCCGTATAGTGCAGTCATCATAACATTCAACATTTTCTAACATTCAACATTTTCTAACATTCAACATTTCCTAACATTCAACATCTCTTAGTATTCAACATCTCCTAGTATTCAACATCTCCTAGTATTCAACATCTCCTAGTATTCAACATCTCCTAGTATTCAACATATCCTAGTATTCAACATCTCCTAGTATTCAACATCTCCTAGTATTCAACATCTCCTAAATTTAGTTCTATACTATTTGATATACCCGGGTTTTCCCAGAATCACATTGACACACCTCTAACATAACATCCTGATCAATAAGATGCCATATAATTTACTACTAGAGGTTGTCTATGAACATCCGTAACAACTGTAAATCGGTTGATGATGCTGGTCCATACAGTACAACATTTAACACTTAAAGGGGGAAGTTAAACTTTCGATTTTTGGATCATAAATCGTTTACCTAAATCGGTAATCTTGCCTTTTTATGATTTTATTGGTGCCCCAGTCTCATTAGAAAGTGACATACTGATGTCCCAGCCTTATAATAAAGTGACATATTGGTGCCCCAGACTTAATAAAGTGCCATATTGATACCCTAGCCCAGGGGTGGGCAAACTTTTTGTGCGGAGGGCCACATTGACAAAGTTAAAGCTTTTAGAGGGGCAGCATGTATATTATGTCCAATATTTAAATATCGATAAACATTTCCCTATATTAAAATCGGTAGTTTCGCATTTTAGCATTACATGACAAAGGTCAAGGACTGTTTAAAAAAATAGAAAATTAGAAAGAATTTTGATCAAAAATGTTTTAAAAATCATAACGGTGCATGAAATTCTGTAAAATTCAACAAAATAACTTAAAAACATAGTAATTTTTAAAAATTTCTAAATGCCTTCGAGGGCCACATAATATCAGTTGCCGGGCCGCATGCGGCCCGCGGGCCGTAGTTTGCCCACCCCTGGCCTAGCCTCATAAGAAATAGACATATTGGTGCCCCAGCCTTATAATAAAGTGCCATATTGATGCCCTAGCCTCATAAGAAAGTGACATATTGGTGCCCCAGCCTTATAATAAAGTGCCATATTGGTGCCCAGCCTTATAATAAAGTGCCATATTGATGCCCTAGCCTCATAAGAAATAGACATATTAGTGCCCCAGCCTTATAATAAAGTGCCATATTGATGCCCTAGCCTCATAAGAAATAGACATATTGGTGTCCCAGCCTTATAATAAAGTGCCATATTGATGCCCTAGCCTCATAAGAAAGAGACATATTGGTGCCCCAACTTTATAATAAAGTGCCATATTGATGCCCTAGCCTCATAAGAAAGAGACATTTCCTATTCCAATGTTATCCTGTTCTACTATTTCTTTCACGTAGCCTGAACGCAGTCCCATATAAATTATTCTTTGTCTCGTACATGAATGTCATAACTTAACCCTGGATAAATGAATATTCAAGGTCACATTAAACATTTTACATCGACTGATATATCCCAGTGATAAATGTTGTAATCAGATGAAGAGATCCCGAGACCATAGAGCATCATGTAATGTCTAACTTAGCATAAATCTATCAATACACATGAGAACTGTCTGTACAAAAAAGGCCACATTGTAGGGCGTTATATATACAAATAGTGCAGCCATGGTAGCTACATTGGTCTTTATATATATACACAAATAGTGCAGTCATGGTAGCCACATTGGGCTTTATATATAAAATTAATGTAACCATGGTAGCATTGAGAATCTCTTAAAATTTGTTTATAATTCCCACGTGCAAGCTTTCTAAAGATCAACAGGCCACATCTTACAGAGCTTCACAGAGTAATATGGGCGTTGCTCAAATGGGGGGGGGGGGGGGGACGACAAGGGACCAGAAAAGTTACGACTATGTACAATCTTTACACTTACACTCCAGAAAATTAGTTGAATTTTTGCCTTCATTGATGGTGGGGGGGGGGGTATATTTTGGATGACACAAATTGGTTGGTCCGATGGAATATTTGGTCAACTGTGATGGTAAGTCAGAAGTCATGTTTGGTCAACTGCGGTGGCTGATCAGATGTAATATTTGGTCAACTTTGGTGCATGGTAGGTCCACTGGAAGATTTGGTCAGCTGTCATGGTAGGTCAGAAGTCATGCAGTGTCAGCTGTCATGGTAGGTCAGAAGTCATGCATGGTCAGCTGTCATGGTAGGTCAGAAGTCATGCATGGTCAGCTGTGATGGTAGGTCAGAAGTCATGCAGTGTCAGCTGTCATGGTAGGTCAGAAGTCATGCATGGTCAGGTGTCATGGTAGGTCAGAAGTCATGCATGGTCAGCTGTGATGGTAGGTCAGAAGTTATGCATGGTCAGCTGTCATGGTAGGTCAGAAGTCATACAGTGTCAGCTGTCATGGTAGGTCAGAAGTCATGCATGGTCAGCTGTCATGGTAGGTCAGAAGTCATGCATGGTCAGCTGTGATGGTAGGTCAGAAGTCCTGCATGGTCAGCTGTCATGGTAGGTCAGAAGTCATTCCTGGTCAGGTGTGATGGTAGGTCAGAAGTCATGCATGGTCAGCTGTCATGGTAGGTCAGAAGTCATGCATGGTCAGATGTCATGGTAGATCAGAAGTGATGCATGGTCAGCTGTGATGGTAGGTCAGAAGTCATGCATGGTCAGCTGTCACGGTAGGGCAGAAGTCATGCATGGTCAGCTGTCACGGTAGGGCAGAAGTCATGCATGGTCAGCTTTCACGGTAGGTCAGAAGTCATGCATGGTCAGCTGTGATGGTAGGTCAGAAGTCATGCATGGTCAGCTGCCATGGTAGGTCAGAAGTCATTCCTGGTCAGGTGTGATGGTAGGTCAGAAGTCATGCATGGTCAGCTGTCATGGTAGGTCAGAAGTCATGCATGGTCAGATGTCATGGTAGATCAGAAGTGATGCATGGTCAGCTGTGATGGTAGGTCAGAAGTCATGCATGGTCAGCTGTCATGGTATTCAGAAGTCATGCATGATCAGCTGTCATGGTAGGTCAGAAGTCATGCATGGTCAGCTGTCATGGTAGGGCAGAATTCATGCATGGTCAGCTGTCATGGTAGGTCAGAAGTCATGCATGGTCTGCTGTCATGGTAGGTCAGAAGTCATGCATGGTCAGCTGTCACGGTAGGGCAGAAGTCATGCATGGTCAGCTGTCATGGTAGTCAGAAGTCATGCATGGTCAACTGTCATGGTAGGTCAGAAGTCATGCATGGTCTGCTGTCATGGTAGGTCAGAAGTCATGCATGGTCAGCTGTCATGGTAGGGCAGAATTCATGCATGGTCAGCTGTCACGGTAGGTCAGAAGTCATGCATGGTCAGCTGTCATGGTAGGTCAGAAGTCATGCATGGTCAGCTGTCACGGTAGGGCAGAAGTCATGCATGGTCAGCTGTCACGGTAGGGCAGAAGTCATGCATGGTCAGCTTTCACGGTAGGTCAGAAGTCATGCTTGTGGTTCTTTTGCCCACATGGTCCATGTACCTTGTTACTTTTTATATGCCCTAAAGCATATAGAATATGTGGCCTTATCTGGTATTTCAACACTAACTGATCAATTCTTTCCACAATTGTGGGTTTAGCACCATTGTCAAGTAATAACAAGAGATGACATTGTGGCAGACCTCGTTTTTTTAAAACTCAGTGACGTAGGCATGTGTTATTTTGTGTGCATTTTGTGAGTACGCGATCTAGCGGACGACGGGGGGAAGCAGCGAATGAGAGCGCAGCCTGGCGCGCAGTGAGAGCGGGGTGGGGAAGATCCAATTATTATTAATGGGATCATGTTTTTTTTTTTAAAGCAAAAAATTATTTCAACGTTTATTTCATTTATCATGAGCTTGATTTTTTTTTTCTTTAATTCTCTTTTTTTTTTTTTTAAATTTGTTTTGTTTTGTTAGTTGATATTTTTATTTTGTAGGATAGGACTATACTCCGATTATCCGCATGGCTTAAGTTCTGCCTTATCTTGGATGGGCTTGCTTTCTATGCAACAATTTTTGGTGGATCCTGAAATGAACCTCTTCCAACGTTTTTGTTATCAGAACGTCCAAGAGAAGAAAAGATATTCATGATGCGGCAAATGTAAAGTTTTATATGTTTGAATTAATGCGCAATAATGCAGGGCGCACCGAAAGCAACTGTAACAATTGTTGCAACTCAACAACTATAACAATAATTGTTACATCTCAACCACTCTAACAATTGTTACATACCAACCGAATTGTTACAACTCAACAGCGGTAAAAAAAATGTTACATCTCAAGAACTATAGCAAATGTTACAGTTCAAAATCGAAAAAAGTTGTTACATCTCAACACACAATCACAAAATTACTAATTGTCATAGCTCAACGCTTAGTCAACGCTAATAACCCACCTTGAACGTGTGCCAGCGTTTCTGTGAACAATCTGAAAATTCTCGCGGTGCCAGTCCCACGTGATCCTCTAATGACCCTGACCCTAACTAGCCTTAAGATAGTGTCTGGCTGACAGCCCTAATGATCCCGAGCACCGCCTGTTGTTCGGCAATCCCATGACAAGATTGGTCGTCCACTGACATTTGTTTTCATAGCTCCTTGACCACTGCCCACCCTTTAATTTAGAGTTTAAGGTTAAGCTGCGATGCAGCTTTCTGTAACACTAGAAATTAAACACCAAATAATGGTGGCGGAAATACGTGAACTTCACAACTACTAAAGTAACATGACAAAACATGCATTCAAGTAAGATACTTTATAACAATCCCAATTGGTGCTAACATAAGGCAATTTTGTTATATAAAATGTATGTCTAAATTATGAAAATAATACTAATGTATTCAAGAATTTGTATATTTACATATAGGTCTAGGCCTAAGTAAATTGTATCGATTTCCGTTTAAAAAATATTAAAACCTCTCTATTAGTGTTTGTTAAGGACCAATTTACATACTAATAGGAATTACATCTTGCGCGGCAACTGAACACACATTCACTGACCGTTTAGTATTTGGGCAATGTATTTTGTTGCGCTACTGGAAAGAGCGTTACACCAAACGCACTTACAATATCTCATGCCTGGAGAATTGTGATTTTTGTTATTCCTATCAAACATGACAAGTCATAACAGCAGGTATATAATTGGTCTTGTTTGAAATTAAATTGACTTACTCGAGTTTATTTTTTAATATATTTTTTTTAAAAAGTGTTCATTGTTTGAGAGCCTTAAGCCCACAGTACAGAACTGAAGTTGAACAATCTGGAGCAGAGGCTCTCAAACTATTTGAACTTTGTGCCGCATAAATCAAACGTTAAAATGCTTATTTGTTAAGCTTTTTTTTTTTTTTAAAAATTGTACAAATCTTAATGTACCAGATGATACAGTTTGAGAAACCTTGCTCCATAGGATACGCCATTCAGGAGCTGCGTTTATTTTTACAGGCGGATACAGGAATCTCTCACGTTTGACCCAATGAAAACGCGCTCGTTTCTGCCCAAGGATGACGTCATAATTAGTCTCTACCCCCCCTCCCTCACCTTTTGACGCTAAGTGGTCTCCACGATATGGCCATTGCCCTCTAATGAACACACTTCGGGGCACCCGTGGTCTTTCTGGCACGACCCAGATGAAGTAGGCACCTGAACTTTGACCTTGGTCATGGTGACCCATCTCACCCTGTTAGTTACAGCTCCTCATATTTCTATTTCCCATCTTCCTCGAGACTGCAACAAGTTTCTGAAGTTGTCCTGATGACCAGGTCACGGGATAACCGATTCACCACTACACTTGACAACCGATAGTCCACAATAAACAACATGTTGTTTTTTGTTGTTCGTTTATTGTGGTTTTTTTTTTGGTTGGGGGGACCCTTGACACTGTGACCTATGACCCTGTTACCATGTGACATGTGAAAGTGTGATCTAATAGAAATCGATTAACATCGTGGAATAGATAATATGTGTTACTAGATGTCGTCCGGTGGGGGGGGGGGGGGGGGGCTCTTTGCAGAGGTTTCTAAAGACCTTCTTTCTACTCACCAATCCATCGCGTTAGATGGCGGCCTCAAACTTTGTTATCTCACGTGATCCTCTCTTGCACCCTTGGCCGCGTCTGTCTCAAGCTGGCTGACCTGCCTCATGCTGGCTGACCTGTCTCATGCTGGCTGACCTGTCTCTTGCTGACTGACCTGTCTCAAGCTGGCTGACCTGTCTCATGCTGGCTGACCAGTCTCATGCTGGCTGACCTGTCTCAAGCTGGCTGACCTGCCTCATGCTGGCTGACCTGTCTCCTGCTGGCTGACCTGTGTCATGCTGGCTGACCTGTCTCATGCTGGCTGACCTGTCTCATGCTGGCTGACCTGTCCAGGCGGCACTGAGAAGCTGACACTGAGTGTGTGCTGTCATGTCTATTGGAAGGTTGAATATTGCAATAAAGAATTGGGTCACTTGATTCACGTTGTACCGGCCTTATGTAAACTGTCGGTGTTTAAAAAGTAAAAAAAAAATTCTAAAGTTGTCCATAATTTAAATGTTACAATATTCCTTCTAAAAATTAGAGAATAAAAAACAAAAATTAATTTAAAAAAAACAACTTTCTATCAAAGTCGAGTTTAAACGCACTACAAAGTAGAGAACAGTGCACACTTTCTTAAACTGCATTACACAAAAAGAAAGTCTGTGCAGAAAATATTTTCAAAAATAAATGAATGTAAAAGATTTTAAAGTTTCTTCTGCATTTAATTCAAATTCTTTGGCTTCATAGAATGTCTTGCTACACTTCAAAGAAATGTTAGGTTATTTTCTTGGGCTTCATAGAATGACTTTCTACGCGTCAAAAAAATGTTAAATTATTTTCTGTGGTGGTGGTGGTGTGTGGTGGTGTGGATGCGTGTGTCGAGGTGTGGGGGGCGGGTTATATTTGTTTGATATTAGGCACTTGGGAATGTGTGAATTTTGTAACATATGTTCATCGAAATTCAATGCTTCATAATTTTGAAATCTTACAATAGCTATCAGATTGTTCTACAGGTCTTCAAACGATAGTTTGACATCGCAACCTAACATTGGCCAAGTCTGTATAATGAATGAATAGATAGAAAATATAATTGAGTCTGTATAATGATTGATATGATAGAAAAGGAATATATAATCGAGTCTGTATCATGATTAATATGATAAAAATGGAATATATAATCGAGTCTGTATAATGATTAATATGATAGAAATGGAATATATATCGAGTCTGTATAATGATTAATATGATAGAAATGGAATATATAATCGAGTCTGTATAATGATTAATAGAAATGGAATTTTAGTTTTTAATATATATATATATATATATATATATATAGAGAGAGAGAGAGAGAGAGACACACAGACAGAGATGAATATAGATAGAGAAAGTGAGCAAGAGAATATGATTAAATGTCTGCCATTGTGACTGAGACCTATTGATAGTATTTAGCGAATGCTAACTATAGGAACTTGCTACTTCCATAATTATGCCGATGTAATTGAGTACATTTTATTTGATGGCGTGCAATTATATTGAACGCGTCTCCATCTTCCGTGGCTTAAAAACGTGACGATCTCTTCCCAATGATTTCAGCATACCATAAATAAGTCTAATTTACACGCATTTAATGTCATAGGTAGATAGATGGAATATATATATCCACACATCCATGAATCCATCCATCCATTCAGTTATCCACCCATCTATCGAATGATCTATCCATACATCCAGTTTTTCCTTATTTCTTAGCTCTCTGTCTGTCTCTGTTGTCGTTTGCCTGTGTTGCCTGCCTGTATATTAATTTTTTTAATTAACTTTATGCGTTTCCGTGTCTGTGTGTGTGTAGTTCAAAATGGTATGTTGTGGATTTTTCGCCTAAAACAGTTAAGACATTACCACATGCAGTTGGGGAAGCACTGGGGGAGCACTGGGGGAACACATTGGTAATGATTGGGGAACGAATGAATTTTTACAACTTTCGGTCCAACGCCACATACACACACACATATCAACAAACAAAATAATAAACATCTGCCACCACGCGAGCGAGAATCCAGACACAATCCTTTTAGGCGAGAGCTTAATCTCTGCGCCAATCGCTTGTTTATATTCACTTCACACCACTACTTCATTCACTTCATTGGCTCTCTGTACAAGCATGTATTGATTACAAACTCTCTGTTCTCTGCCACAACTTTTTCTCAAATTCCTGCCCTTCCTATCTAACCGAACTTCTCAACGTTTATTCACCGCTTCGACAGCTTCACTCCTCCGCAGACACGCGTATTCTTTCTGTCCCCAAGACTCGCACAAAAACATACGGTGAACGATCTTTCTCTTTCTGTGCCCCCAAACAATGGAATTCTCTTCCCTTACACATCCGCAATATACCAACCATCACAGCCTTCAAAACTGCACTCAAAACACATCTCTTTAAACTCTACTATCCTGACTGATTCCCCCCCTATGACCGATAGACGACGCTGCTGAGTGCCGTCCATGGCTTGACATTTAAAACGTTATGGAATGGGTGGGCGAATATTCATTTGTTTTATTTTATTTAATTAATGTATGTTAATTCTTAAGTTCATGATTATGTTTGTTAAATTGTATGTACAGCGTGGTGAGCCCAGCCTTAGGTTGTGGTACTACGCTATAAAAATCTACTTATAATAATCCTAATAATAATTCAATCGCGTTGAATGGCTTCATGCAGACAGCAATGCAACTAGTGATGAAAAACTCTTAGAATTCAGCGTGTGATTATAATACGTATACATAACACAAATAACACACATATATTTTATTCCATTTACTGATATTCAATCTATTGGAAAAACGTTACCGTAATATGGACTTCAAAATAAAATTATGGTTAGTAAAAAAGTTTTTCTATGATTTTTAATGTATTTTTTCGTATCCGGAAATTTGTTTGAAAGAAATTTCCTCGACGGAAAATTGATCGACGGAAGTTTGATCGAACGCATTATTTTGTTTTACTATATAATATAGTGCGTTCAAAAAGAAATTAGACGAAATGTTGATCGTGTGAATTGAAAAAAAAATTCGACCAAACTTCCATTCGATCAAATTTCCGTCGACGAAATTTCTTTCAAACAAATTTCCTGTAACCGTATTTTTTTTCCTGTGACTTTTATTCCTAGACAATTTTGTGACTTCTTTGAGTGACTTTGCTGGTAGAAGACTGGGGCAACTTAGTTGATAGACGAGTGGCGCAACTTAGATGATAGAAGACTGTGGCAACATAGCGCTGGAAGAAGACTGGCGCATCATAGCTGGTAGAAGACCGTGGCAACTTAGTTGGTAGACGAGTGGGGCAACTTAGTTGATAGAAGACTGGGGCAACATAGCTGGTAGAAGACTTGGGCAACTTAGTTGGTAGACGAGTGGGGCAACTTAGTTGATAGAAAACTGTGGCAACATAGCTGGAAGAAGACTGGGGCAACTTAGTTGGTAGACGAGTGGGGCAACTTAGTTGATAGAAGACTGGGGCAACATAGCTGGTAGAAGACTGTGGCAACATAGCTGGTAGCAGACTGGCGCAACTTAGTTGGTAGACGCGTGGGGCAACTTACCTGGTAGACGAGTGGGGCAACTTAGTTGGTAGACAAGTGGGGCAACATAGCTGGTAGAAGACTTGAGCAAATTAGTTGATAGACGAGTGGGGCAACATAGCTAGTAGAAGACTGGAGCAACTTAGTTGGTAGACGCGTGGGGCAACTTACCTGGTAGACGAGTTGGGCAACTTAGCTGAAATATAGGGCATCACTTTTAACCCAAAAAAAATAATGTAAAAAAATGTTCAAATTCTATATTTTTAAAATTATCTAAATGAATTTGGAGCTCGCAGCAGTAAGAAAGTTTATCAGCTTTAACTCCGGGCAAAAAAATCCGGCTTCAGATCTCCCACTCCTGGCAAAAAGATCCTGCTTCATAGCTCCAGCTCTGAGCTCCGCTCCAAATCCCTAGATTAAAATACGCCAAGATGCCCTTATAGTGAACTTTACAACCTTGGACTCTCAGCAAACGTAATATTGATCTTACTGACAGTGGCTCCAACCTGCTTTACTGACAGTGGCTCTCACCTGCCTTACTGACAGTGGCTCTCACCTGCCTTACTGACAATGGCTCTCGCCTGTCAGAAAAATGATATTTACAATATGCAAGTACCTGTAGAAATACTCAATCCTAATGTGTGCAACTAATGTCATAGTAAACTGTCATAGTAATTCTTCATTTTAACAAAAATAAACTACTACAAATGACATTCGATGTCATTTGTAGTTGTTTATTTTAGTTAAAATGAAGAAATAAGTTTACAAACGTATAGTACATTCAATTATCTTTCATTTGATACCTCATTTGGTCTTACAAACCCAACAATAATATTTTAAATCGTTTTTTAATCCCAACCTCTCAATTCTGGTACCCGTGTACCAATAGGTAAAAAAAAAAAAACAGATGTTCGGATTTTCCCGATATATGTGATATGATTTAATTAATTGAATAAAAATAATTCTTAGAACATAATTTATTTGTAATAAAAAGAAAATCGTAACTTTCAAATTCGTATGAAATGCTTGTAAAAAGTTTTTAAATTGTGTATGTGTAACTTATAATAATAATTCTTAAACATATAGTAAAATAAGAGGGGATACATTTTTTTTTTCTATTACATTTAAATTTATTCGATTTCCGTAAAAGAATAGAAAATCCCTATCATAGTTTTTAAGAATCTGACGTATTTAAATTGATTCGATTTTTAGCGTAATATCGTTGCCATGGCTCATACTTATATAAAAAGTTTTTAACTCTATAAATGGTATGTTGGGGGGAGTTTAAGTATTTACGAACCCTAAGTTGAAAATAATATTTAAAAAAAGATTTGGTTGTGGGGTGTGGAGGGGGCCGGGTATTTTTAGTGACGTCTTTTAAATATTCCGGAAACTTCCACGAATAGTATCAACATATATGTGCTCTCGGGCGGTGCTTACATACACATGTAAGATTACATCTACTGGTGTTTACACTGCCAGGCAGAGACCTGGAGGCCGACCTCACGTACACATCGTTTTGACAAAACTCAAAAGTGTCATACTTGTCAAAATTCTGAACGTTTATTTGAAACAAAATTTGAACATATAACCCCCCCCCCCCCCCCCACCAACTAAAAAAACGTTATGTATTTTATGTGAACTTATTATTTTTCCTTATGCCACAATTATAGTTTAAATCATTTACAAGTTGCTTCTGGATCTATTATTGTATTGCAATGATCCAATAACCACCAGCCGAAACCTTGCGCTATGAGAGACCAGTAAAATCCAGTGTCTCTACACCAGGGGGCCCAGGCCTTCACGCTGCGCTGCCGTCGGCCGCCTCAGACTGACACTAAAATGCTGGCAGAAAGGTGCGCGTGTTTTCCCTGCAGACGCCGGTGCACGCATTATCGTGAGTAAACACCGGGGAGGTTATGGCACGGGCCAGACACGTGCTGGGGCGTCCTAGTGTTTGTCAGGGAATATGTCAGTGTGTGTGTGTGATTTCACCGACTCCCAAAGTGTTACGGCTGTGTGTCTGAAGGTTTATTATTTACACCTGAGTTTATACTCCGGGTACGGGTGGGGGGGGGGGGAGAGGAATGCTGGGAGGAACCTCCCGCGTTTCAATTTCAAACATGTCGACGAATTTTTTTTATTAAAAATGTTTTTGCTTCATTCGGAACCCATTCGATCAAGATGACATTCAAGCCTGTAGTAGAGTGAGAGAGAAAAAGCCGTGCGGAGCCATTTTCTTTTAACCGCAAGTTTTGATGTCATTAAAAAAAAAATATTTTCTTTATTTATTTTTATAAATGACCTAAGAGAGTTTTAAAGGTTTTCTCTGGCTGACTGACTGGAGGGGTGGCAAAATATTAGGACGGCTAATCGACCCATTTCCCGTCAAGCTATCGCGGCTGAAACCTACCAAATATATAACTCGTTGAAGATGACAACATATTCTATCAAATTTTAAGCCCCACCACCCCCCAAAAAAATCAGTTTTCCGGTTTCGAAGGGGAAGATAAAATAAAATTCCCGATAACTACGCAGTACGCTATATAAGAGTTTATAAAATATCGCAAGTGTTTTTGTGCTGTAACCAGTGGCGTAGTGAGGGGGGCAAGGGGGGCATCATGCGCCGGGCGCTACTCACAAAGGGGAGCCAAATGGTATATTTTACTATAATATTGTATGGTTTTCGAATAGGGGGGCGCTAAAAAGGTATTGGAGGGGCGCTAAAAAGGTGTTGTGCCCCGGGCGCGAGTTAAGCTCGCTACGCCACTGGCTGTAACATTTCCTTTTTTTTCCCTAAAATTGTTGGTGAAATAAATCTGCGCTGTAAAAGCGTGTGGGTCATTAGAAAATTAATTCAGTGGCGTGAAACAATGTGCGCTTGCGAGATTTGAGGTTGGGGTGAAGGGGGAGCACAAATGGGTATTCTAATAAAATGGGTTTACTTGTATGCATGTTTCGTCAAACGTTCAGCCCCACGCCCCCCATTGCTCGATATTACATTTTATAAAGGATTTATACGAAAAACTTTGTTTTTAGGGTTTGTTTCATTTACTGATATAAATGAGGAAGACTAAAAAAAAATAAAATATTCCGTTTAACCGTGTTGTGTTGCTTTCAATATTGTTATGAGGGATGACGTGTTTGACACACGATTAGCCCGCCTTCCACGTGCGTGACCTCTTTCAGTCGAAGCCGTGTTGGGGGCGGGTAGGAAAATATCACTTTGTTGCCATTTTAGTTTACTATCGTCCGTTTCTGTCGAACATGATAGAATGATCTAGAGAATGCGGGAAGCAGCAAGACTGCGTATTCCATTTCGAGAATGATCATCTGAAACAGGGTATAAAAGGGATAAGATTAAATGACGGGAGAATTTTTCCATTCTTTTATCACGAGATGTGCTGTGTCATTATACTTTGTTGTGTGTAGATTTTTCTATTTCCTCATAATACAATTTTGTGCTCATTGTATTTTTATACACAGTACCGGTACCAGCAAATCTGTAAGTTTATAATTTCAATCATATTTCTCTTGCTGTTATTATTTAAGTGAAGTTCACAAATTAAAAAGTTATTAATTGTAATCAGCTCTGGCCTTGATTGTCGTTTTATTTGTTATTATTTTTAAACTTTGGTATCGTCCTTTATTATGGACTGTTTTAGAACGAGCCATAGACAAAACAGAGATATTAAATTCTCCATTTAATAGCAGTCCGTAATAATATCCTAGAGCTGCACCGGTGCGCAATGCTTCCCAGTGGGTTTTCCCGTTTTTATTTTTTAATGAAAAAAATTCTTCCTTCTTTTAAATGAAAAAGCTTTAAATAAAATAGTTAGCTCACTGTTTGTTTGGTTGAAATATTTAGTGGACAGCTGGTTAGATTGATGGATGTTTGGATTGAATGACGGTTGGAAGAAGCTCAGCTTGTGAGGTAAATATTAATGGCTATGGATGGTAGGAGCGAATTAATAAATAGATAAGTAACGTCACGCTCGGCCGGCACAGTGGTTAAATTGATAAATGATGGAATTAAAATCTGGCAGAAGTGCAAGCTAGGGGGGTTGTAAACCAATGACAATTGTGTCCCTTTTCCAACCCAACGTCCAGGGGATTTTTAGTTGACGTCATACTGGATAGTTTTAGATTGTCTCTTGCTAGGGTAAACAATTTTTTTTTTTAAATATAGAAAAGGTTCTACGTTTTAAATACAATTTGTTTACAACGCCTGTCAATGCAACATTTTTGTTGCCGCGGGCAGACAACCATGACAGCGCGGTTTACTCCTTCAATCTCAGAGACCCCCCCCCCCCCCCACCCCCCATCCCCCCTTTTCAGTCAAGGAGGAAAAACATCAGTTTTGTTTACTCAACTTATGGGAAATAAAACAAAAGTTGTGCAACCAGATTAAAATGAAAATGTATCAAAACGTGTCTTCTTTATATGTTATTGTTAGGTTTAAATATCTTTTTACCTTTACTTGGCTAAAGATAGGAGGCTTGTTATAAAGAAAGGGAAATATTCTGATTACATCGGCTTGAAAGAATTGGACTTAACGAACAACAACAAAAAAAGGATTGAAATCATTTGGGGGTGGGGGGGTGGGGGGGGGGGGAGCGGCGATTTTTGATTATAATTCAAACATTCACCAATCTGTTGACGAATACACCAATCCTTGTCCAATTTATAAACCATAGGTCAACATCGTTTCTGTGGGAAATATATGGTTTGTACATGTCAATATATGGTTTGTAAATGTTAATATACTGTTTGTACACGTCAATATACTGTTTGTACAAGTCATTATATCGTTTGTACATGTCATTGTATTGTTTGTACATGTCATTATATTGTTTGTACATGTCAATATATTGTTTGTAAATGTCAATATACTGTTTGTACATGTCAATATAGTGTTTGTATATGTCAATATACTGTTTGTATATGTCATTATATCGTTTGTACATGTCATTGTATTGTTTGTACATGTCATTATATTGTTTGTACATGTCATTATATTGTTTGTACATGTTAATATATTGTTTGCACATGTCATTATAGTGTTTGTGCATGTCATTATATTGTTTGCACATGTCATTATATTGTTTGCACATGTCATTATATTGTTTGTGCATGTCATTATATTGTTTGCACATGTCATTATATTGTTTGCATGTGTCATTATATTGTTTGTACATGTCAATTTATTGTTTGTACATGTCATTATATTGTTTATACATGGCATTATATTGTTTGTACATGTCAATTTATTGTTGTACATGTCATTATATAGTTTGTACATGTCAATATATGTTTGTAAATGTCATTATATTGTTTGTACATGTCAATATATTGTTTGTAAATGTCAATTTACTGTTTGTACATGTCAATATAGTGTTTGTACATGTCATTATATCGTTTGTACATGTCATTGTATTGTTTGTACATGCCATTATATTGTTTGTACATGTTAATATATTGTTTGTACATGTCAAAATATTGTTTGTGCATGTCATTATATTGTTTGTACATGTTAATATATTGTTTGTACATGGCATTATATTGTTTGTACATGTCATTATATTGTTTGTACATGGCATTATATTGTTTGTACATGGCATTATATTGTTTGTACATGGCATTATATTGTTTGTACATGGCACTATATTGTTTGTACATGTCATTATATTGTTTGTACATGTCATTATATTGTTTGTACATGTCATTATATTGTTTTTACATGTCATTATATTGTGTGTACATGGCATTATATTGTTTGTACATGGCATTATATTGTTTGTACATGTCATTATATTGTTTGTACATGGCATTATATTGTTTGTACATGGCATTATATTGTTTGTACATGTCATTATATTGTTTGTACATGTCATTATATTGTTTGTACATGTCATTATATTGTTTGTACGTGTCATTATATTGTTTGTACATGTCATTATATTGTTTGTACATGTAATTATATTGTATGTACATGTCATGGTTTTAACCCTGTAGAGATGGCGTGCAACTATCTGAACGTGTTTGTTTACAGGCGAATAGTTCACTTTTTGTTTACAAGTAAATAGTTCACTTTTGTTTACAGGCGAATAGTTCACTTTTGTTTATAGGTAAATAGTTCACTTTTGTTTACAGGCGAATAGTTCACTTTTGTTTACAGGTAAATAGTTCACTTTTGTTTACAGGCGAATAGTTCACTTTTGTTTACAGGCGAATAGTTCACTTTTGTTTACAGGTAAATAGTTCACCTTTGTTTATATGTGAATAGTTCACTTTTTTTTACAGTTAAATAGTTCACTTTTGTTTACAGGCGAATAGTTCACTTTTGTTTACAGGCAAATAGTTCACTTTGGTTTACAGGTAAATAGTTCACTTTTGTTTACAGGCGAATAGTTCACTTTTGTTTACAGGTAAATAGTTCACTTTTGTTTACAGGCGAATAGTTCACTTTTGTTTACTGGCGAATAGTTCACTTTTGTTTACTGGCGAATAGTTCACTTTTGTTTACAGGCAAATAGTTCACTTTTGTTTACAGGTAAATAGTTCACTTTTGTTTACAGGCGAATAGTTCACTTTTGTTTACAGGTAAATAGTTTACTTTTGTTTACTGGCGAATAGTTCACTTTTGTTTCCAGGTAAATAGTTCACTTTTGTTTACTGGCGAATTGTTCACTTTTATTTACAGGCAAATAGTTCACTTTTGTTTACTGGCGAGTAGTTCACTTTTATTTACAGGCAAATAGTTCACTTTTGTTTACTGGCGAATTGTTCACTTTTGTTTACTGGCAAATAGCTCACTTTCGTTTATCTTTATTATGTAAAACTTTGAATAGATTTAATCGCCAGTCTATCGCGTACAGCCGCATCTGTCATTGTGACAGTCCTTAAGTTTACCTTCTGATCTCTGTCAAGGATGTTTGTCATGTAAACAATGCATAAAAGTACACGTTTCAGTGGGGCTGCCTGGCATTTACGTTAGGTTACTAGACACATGTCTATGAGCAGACGTGAAAGGTAAAAAAAAAATAGTCTTAACATAATTGGCATGAAAATGCTGTAATAAAAATAATTGCAACTTAACAACCATGAATGCAAAATATAATGGTTTTGGAATAAACTAATTTTTTAATTTAAAAATACTCTTAGCCAGTAACGTAGGAATGGGGATGTGGAGGGGGTTTTCTGCCCCTGGCGGCAATTATTCTTTATAATGGTGCGCCGACATGTTTTACCAACTGCGTTTTTCTTGTGGAGGGTGGGGGGGGGGGGGGGCTAAATCCTCGGCCCACCCTATGAGGAGCACTAACCATAGCTACGCCACTGTCTTAATTCTAAAATTTAATTTAATTCTTTTTTTTTTTTATAATTAACAAATATTTAAGTCTTTTAAAATAATGTTTAAATTTCAGATTAATAACTTAGTAACTTGACAAAAACTAAGCCAAATCAGGACCCGGTGAATATGCAAAAAATTGACCCAAAAAAATTCAAACAGCTGTCGTTGAAGACCGTCTGTAATCTACAATTTATAGCTTTGCTCTCCGAGTCAATGAAAATAATAATTACTTTAATCACCAATGACAACAGCCAACAAAAAGTATTGTCAATGTCAACCAAATGTTTCCAAATTCAGTTTGAAGATTTTTTAAAAAAACGTTATAATAATTTCCCCCAACAAGAGCAACAAAATGTCTTAAGACACGTCACGCTTTACTTGAAACCGCTAATAAGAGAGAGGATGTATTAGTTTTTAATTATTTTTTTTTAAACCTGAAATTGTGGGTAACTCTGTTTACAGATAATATTACCTGCCCTTGGTTGATCTACCCTCGCCAGCGTAGAAATTAACTCGTGCTTTAAACCCAATGGTCGAAGGACGGCCACTCTAGCAATGACATGTGTGCTCGTTAAGGCGGAAATAATCATCATCTCAGAAAACAACGCTTAGGAAACCGGAAGTTGATCTCCCTTGTCTTTTGGAAATCGTATTTTTGAAAGTCGGATGAATTCTTTTATTAAAATGTGGTTAGAACAAAACAAAAACCAAAAAAAAAACTCGTCGTAAACTCTGGTAATTGTATCTTGCACTTGTCCCCAAAAGCCGGCTTTAGGGGATATTTGGTTGGCGCTTTGGTTTTCTCGATTTTCGCAACCAACATCACTACCGCCATTGTTGACCTTGTCGTTGACAAAAGTAGATCACGAGGTTTTTTTTTGGTTTTTTTTGGGGGGGGGGGGGGGGGGGGGGTTTGGACTTTTTGTGTGTGTTTGTGTTTTTGGTTTTAAACCAAGCATCGAACATTGAAGGCCTTAGATTGTGTTGTTCTTAGATATTAAAATTCAATCCCATAAGAATACAGTCGATGGATTTCCTTTTCCCACCCAATCGCTCCGAAAAGGAAATGGTTAAATAAAAAAATAGTTAAACGTGAAAACAACAACCGAGAAGAGAACGTCGAGAAAGTCCTCGAGGCAGTGGGACTAGGGTCTGGCCATGCGCACGTGCACAGAAGAGGTTTACACAGACTAACTGGACAAGTTCCAGACTTTTGATTCTTTAAAAAGTCGAAAATCCCTCAGAACCAAGAACGAGATGCAGAGACACGGGGCCCGTGCCCCCAATCACGCCGACACCCGGCCCATTGTCTCAGTCGAGCATGGCGGCTACAGTAATCCGGCCTAAAAAACAGAATTTGGTGGCGGGATGAAAAGGGGAAGTCACGTGGCCAAAGAGGTTTGGCGGACTAATACAGAACTAACGAGTCCCCGCGCGCACGGGCGTAGGGAACGCGTTCTCCTTGCCTGTCTTATCGGGCTTACTCGAGGGCTAAGGGGGTGGGAGTGAGTTTTATCTGGGGAAATTGTTCATTTTCTTCCATCGCAAATGAACGTTAAACTGATTACTAGTAATTTCTCGTTTTCTCTCGTCGGGGGCGGGTTCGGATGTTTAAAAAAAAAAAATTTTTTTAAAAATACTATTTTTTGGATATGTCCCCCCCGACTTTTGAAATGAGTGACTGGCGGACCAAGTGATGAAGTCATTATAAGATGATTATTAGACAATCCCAAATTAAGATTATTAGACAATCCCAAATTAAGATTATTAGATAATCCCAAATTAAGATTTCAACATACAGTGCTGATGACACTGACTCATGCTTGTTCTAACGCCGAATGATTAATTACACCATGGATAACACACCTGCAATAAAACTTTCACTATGGATAACTCACCTGTCACAAAACTTTCACTATGGATATACACCTGCCCCAATGTCGGAGTCCTAAGAAAGATATGGTGCAACTGACAGTGGCTCTCAAACTCTCCTTTGAGTATGTCACCTATCTACACAAATAACTGTATTATAATTTGTCTTTCACTTAAGCTCATAATTCAGTTCACCCCCCATCTCAATGCCCCCTTTCTCTCTCTCTCTCTCTCTCTCTCTTTCTCTCTCTCTCTCTTTCTTTCTCTCTCTTTCTTTCTCTCTTTCTTTCTCTCTCTTTCTTTCTCTCTTTCTTTCTCTCTTTCTTTCTATCTCTTTCTTTCTCTCTTTCTTTCTCTCTTTCTTTCTCTCTCTTTCTTTCTCTCTCTTTCTTTCTCTCTTTTTCTATCCCTCTCTTTATATATATATAAATATATATCAGTCATCGCTCTGTCTTTGTCCCTCTTCCCCCCCTCACTTTATCTCTCCCTCATCTCTTTCCCTCCTCTCTTTCCCCCTTATCTTCCTTTCTCCCTCTAACTCTCCCCGTCTTTATCTCACACACACCCCCCCTTCTATCTCTATTTTCCTCTAAACTCCTCTCTCTACCATAAATCTACAATGAGACGAGTTCAAGTTAAAACTTTGTGAATACATTTAAGAGTTACAGATATATTTTGTCATTATTCATGCCCATACTATTATTCACATAATGTGTTATTTTTTATTCATCTCCATTTCCCCCCGATTTGCAACTGGTAAAAGTCTACACATATAGCAAGGAGCCCATTACTCCAACCATTATATAGCTGGGATAGTACATTTCCACTTTCAGGGTCGAAAGCCTCGAGGCAAATGGATTTTAAAACTATCGTTCGCCCTACACATCTCAAATGTAAACAACAGTGCTATGAGGATAGTAGGGCTATGAAGATATTAGTGTGCTTGCATTGCTAGGGATAGAGTATGGAAAACATTTTTTTTTAGGGATGGAGTATGGTACACACTGGTAGTTACCTTACGCATCCAGTTAAAACCAAATGGTGCAATGACAAAGCGAAGTATCCTGTATATTGCATTCTTGCGTTGCATTATTTAAGGGCTTAAAACTCACTAAAGTCCACGTTATGTGGAGCATCGAAGGTTGTTTATCTGATGGAAAATATGGAATTTTTAATGAGCCCTGAACGACCAGGAGCCCTCGCTATAGCCTCGAGGCGCCAAGGGCTTAGGGAAGCGAGTATGACATATCAAAGGTTATCTTGAATAAATAAATCGCAGAGGTCACAGTGGTGGCTTTTGAAAGGTTTATACTGCTGACTTCATTATGGTCACATGGATCATCTTTGTCATGCGAATGTAACTGATCATGTTTAATCCTTGCTATTCCCAGGTTGGATGTATCCACGACACGGATGCATCACTTTTAGATCATCTCTGTTGGATGCTTCCATGTTAAGGGTATCCATGACAGATGCATCCAAGAAAAATGTACAAATGACAGATATGCCTATTAATGGAGTGCTATTTTTTTGTTATAGATCTTTCACTTTTGGATGCATCCATGGCAGATGTATTCATATTAGATGTTGGCCGTCCATGACAGTCATAATTATAGCGTGGATATATATCTATATAACATTGATTTTAGATATATCCACGCTATATTTTTATACTGTTGATGCATTCAAGTTCGATGTGTCCACCAGTCGTTAGATGTATCCATTAACTATCCATCAACAGGGAAAGGTTGCTATTCTATCCAGCAATCAGATTGCATTTTATCTGTCAAGTTATTTCATTTCTCGTGCAGTGAATACAATCAAACCAGTCCATGCGCTTAGTTCGTGTTGTGTCGATGTTTGAATGCTTCGTGTTGGTCTCGACACACGAATCTTTCGTTGTTGTTGGTCTCGACACACGAATGTTTCTTTTTGGTCTTGGTGTACGAAATGTTTCGTATTGGTCTCGATGTACGAATGTTTCGTGTTCGTCTCGATGTACGAATGTTTCGTGTTCGTCGCGATGTACGAATGTTTCGTGTTCGTTTCGATGTACGAATGTTTCGTGTTCGTCTCGATGTACGAATGTTTCGTGTTCGTTCCTATGTACGAATGTTTCGTGTTCGTCTCGATGTACGAATGTTTCGTGTTCGTTCCTATGTACGAATGTTTCGTGTTCGTCTCGATGTACGAATGTTTCGTGTTCGTCTCATTAACCTATTTGCTCATTTAGTCCCATCATACTAATGGTAGTCTTGTGTCATTCCAATGTCAACGAGCAGTGTTATCGCAACTCACTTGTGAGTTCAGAGGCAATGGGGTCTGGTTGTAATTTCATGTTCGTGGATCGTGTGGGTTCAACCACACGAAACAGTCGTAACAGAAATGCAAGCAAAGCGCTGAAGGCAGAAGTGCTACATGGGAAACAAGTATTAGATAACCTTCACGTACATTTCATGCTCATGCATACCAAATACCATTATATAGTACAGCTTTGGGTACGTGTGTACGCCTTCGTGCTTTTTGGGGAAAAAATGGGATAAATGTTAGACAACTGAGTTCAATACGCTCTGTGCTTTAACTTTGGTTCAAGTCAGATCTGATTCTTGTACAACCCCTTGTTCAAATGGCCAGACTCGCATATCTTTCTGGAAGTGATTACTGATATGGGCAAGGCAACATTGGAATAGCGTTGCTTTCCCTATACAATTACTGACGCACTCTTTAATACATTAAAATGAGTTTTGTCTGGGCGTTTACTTTAATAACATAAAAGCCTCTTATTAGAGAATTGTACTTTTTGACTAGATGACATCTCAATCATTCAATTTTTATCAAACACCCGCCCTTCTTTTCGCTAATAGATCGAATCTTAGTAAGACTTAAAACTAAATTATGCCAACATTGGTTTCTTTAAATTGTATTATCATCTTTTAAATATATCTATTAATTGTGCATTAATCAAATTTGAAGCCGTTTTTTTAAAAATGTACATAGGATAGGTTTCCTTTATTTTTAATCTTTAAAAAAAACAACAGAATTTAGTTTTTCTTTTTAAAAAAAAGAATTTTGGATGAAGAGACATGACGAAAAAGTGATGATAGAGAGAAAGTGAGAAAAAGAAAGAGTGCACACACACACGCACTCACGCACACACACACACACTCGGAGATGTAGAGATAAATTGGAAGGAGCAAACACCACAAGACCCTCCACACAGTCACGCCCCCCATTGAGGACCACCCCCCACCCCACCGCACACCCCCCCCCCCCACTGAGCTCCCCAAGACAAAAGCAATTACAGACGAGTCCACAGCTTTCCCCAGTTCTAGAAATGTCACCGCCCCGGGCCAGTAAGACCGGGTCCACGTTTCCTCTCACAGTCCTCATTCCGTGGGACCCAAAAATTGATTGGCAGAGCGCACGCCCCCTCGCCATGACAGTCTCAGTCTTGGAGCGACCCTTCTCCCCCCTCCGCCCAATTGGGAAAGCAATTTTTTCTTTTTTCTTTTTTTTCTTTTTTCTTTTTTTTCTTTTTTTGGTTACGATGGATCCAATTCGCAGTATTAACATCAAATATTTCAACCAGTCAGGGGCGTCACTAAGGGTGCGGGCCGCAAAGGATGACACCATCACTGAAAAAAAAAGTGTGTGGGGGGGGGGGGGGTCACACCAGGGTTGCCAACTCAATAAAATATTATTTACGGACATGTACTTATTTTAAGTCTCCACAAATTTTCCGGACAACAACCATTGTTAAGAACACATTTGTCAAGTTTTGTTGTTGAAGCTATAAGGTTATAAAGTCATACCCGTATGATTATATTTCTATGACTCTATGACAAATATCAAATACGGAAGTTTCTATTACTATTACACTATATCAGCGGTCGCCAAACTCGTGAGTCAAATTAGACCCCCAAAAAATCAACAGCAGGGCGATTAACAATTTTTGAGCGCCGAATTTCCTTTCAAGAAGCTGTCAAGAACAATGTTTTTCGGAGTCAAAACCGATTTGTGGCCGAATGGCCGAGCCGCACTCAGGTCGCTAAAGAGCCACATGCGGGTCACGAGCCGCAATATGTCGACCGCTGCTCTAAATCCTTTTACTATGAGACTTAAGTCTATTTTTAAAACATTTATATTAACTTCGCGTCTATGTGTTTCTTTTTGGTGGCAAAATCTTTGGAAGGCTAATTGACCCACTTCACGTCATTCTATCGAACTGAAACCTGGCACATAGACCTGTTGCCGATGACAACACATTCTATCAAATTTTCATCCCCATTTTAAATACCGAAAAATCCGTTTTTCAAGGTGTGGGGGGGTGGGGGGTGGGGGGTGTTAATGATTGGTTTAATGGGTGCGTGTTTTGGTGGGGTTTTGTGTGTGTGTGTGTTTTGGTGTGGAGAATAATTGTGTAGCTGTTTCTATGTGCTTTGTATTTGGACGTGTATAATGTCACATTTTTGAATATTTTAAGAAGAACCAGACATGTCACATTTTTTTATATTTTGAAAAAATGGGATTTTAAAGTTTGAAAGTGTCCAAAATTTTCACATTTTAAAATAAAATGCTATAAAAGCGCCTTGTGCCTAAGACGATCCTAAAACGACCCTGGCGGCACCGGAGACACCAATCCTAGAGACGCCTCTGCAACCAATGACTCATTAAGTCCAGGTGAAACTATAAAAGTTAGAAGATCGTCACCTGAAACAACTTAAACACTATTCTATATAAACTTGATTTGTAAGCGTTTTTCCTTTTTATTGGTCAAATCCATTTCATGGATAAAATCATTGGTCGTGACGTGTCCTGATACAAGGCATCAAAGTGAACAACACTTACAATATATTAGTAGCACAGAGAAGACAGTTACATCCCAACATATCAATATATTATGGTTCACTATACCTCAAGCCATTGCAATATATTAGTAGAGAAGACAGCTATACCCCAAGCCATCACAAAATCTTAGCAACACAGAGAAGGCAGCTATACCCCAACACATCACTATTTTATGCTTGGAGGTAGTGGCTCAGCTTTACAAAATGGGGCAAACTCTCAGTAGTACACCTTTAAACAAACACTCATCATTTCATCAATTATTTAATACTATATATATATATATTCAAAAAATCGCACTGGACAGCCCCCCCCCCCCCAGTTTTCACATACCCCTCTGTACGTCACTGCATGGGTGATACATTAAACCCAATTACAACTAAGCACAATCAATCGTAACTATAAATTGGTGATGATGTTATAACATCTCTTAGTGAGGCTTAACCAGTGATATAGATGAACTGCCGTTAATGGTGTCCAACAATGAAAGATGTCACATGAAAGATGTCACATGAAAGATGTCACATGAAAGATGTCACATGAAAGATGTCGAATGAAAGTGAAGATGATTTCCCAATCGGACGATATCGTCACAAAATGGAAAAGCTATTTCAATCGATGTTTCGTAAATTGAGTTCAAAATGAACTTTAGAGACGATATACATTCTCCTCTGAACGGCGGTGAAGCTCACATTCTGGGATTCTGTCGTTTCGTCCACGAAGATTCAATACTGAAGCCGTTCCCGTGATGCAGCGAAATTACTGACCGGAGCTTATTCCATGGCAGGCTAGATTCAAATTTGTGTTATCTTTGCTGACAAAATAAACGGCATGACTCTCTGTTTTAGCACATGAAATCCCCACTTTCATTTTTTTTTTTAAATGTTTAAAAAAACAAAAACATTACCGGGAACAATAAAAAATGTACTAGATCAAGAATGTATTAGTACCAAATTATGGCAAGGTACGTCAAGGCCATTACAAGCTCGCGCCTTTGTGTTCTGAAATTTGCCTTTACGTAAGCTTCAAACATAACTTTAGCTTCTACACAATGAAATAACGATGTTTTCCGTATGAGTAAAAGTGCGCTTGCGATGGCGAATTTTATCATTTAAGAACACCTTTTCTTTTTCAAAAGATGGTAAAACTTTTGTTTTTTTGTGACCGTGTCTTCACAGCGACATGTTAAAATGGAATTGGTAACAAAACATTGTTGTTTTTTTTGTTTTTTTTTTACTTAAAATAACATTAACAGAAGTAACCAATAGAGAAAGTACAAATATTCAATGACAAAAAATTGGCAGCTCTCAAAAGAATATTCTTTGGATAAGTCGCATTAAGAAACAAAATGCACGATATTAGAGATTTATTTCCTTAGCATCTTAACAAAATGGGGAAGTAATTATTTCCGTTATAACAGAGTGTTTAACTATAGTGGAAGGACAAATCTCAAATAAATGTCTTTCTCAATATATACCTACAATGGATCTTGACCTAATACGAAATTCTTAATACATGGTTAACACACAGAATTTAGAACTTGTTTTCTCAGAAGTACATTTGCTAAGCTTTTAAAAGAATCTTTTTTTTTTTTTTTAATTAAAATAAATTCTATGGAAAAAAATTTGTTTTACCATCCTAAAGTACTCACCTCTGCCCTCAACGTGTCGGAAAACATTGCTACAGTCCTCAAAGTGTCGGAAACATTGCTACAGTCCTCAAAGTGTCGGAAAACATTGCTACAGTCCTTAACCTCTTATTATTGTGATCTTCATTTTAAACATAACACATACAGATAAAAGGTAAATTAGATTTGAAATTGGTGAAATCTTTAAAAACTCGACAAGTTTTAGTGGCGCATTTAAAGTTTTATTTTAGAAGATGGATAAGTCTCTTAGTGAATAGTTTTATTTTTTAGTATCATGCATGCAAAGCTCATGGTGCAACGCAAAATATTCGCGTGTATTGACCCACTTAAAAATCTATTGTAAAAGTACCCCTTTTAAAAAACGATAAAATAACCTGTAACAAGCTGCCAGTAATTTATTGTAATATCTTGGACTTATCGTTATCGGCCTATTGTAATTTAACAAATACAAGCTGTTATTTTTCAGATTATCGTTAACGATAATATCGTTGTTTTTTTTAAATTATCGTAAAATGACCAGTGTAAATTTAAAGATAGTATATTGTAAATCCTAACCAGTCCTTAATAAAGCTCTCGGTTTTTATATCATGACATTAAATCCTTGAAGTAGGTTTAAACAACAAATACAATAAGAAGAATACACTAAAAAAAAAAAAGGATTGTTTTCAAGCATGTTACAAAATGTATTCCCAAAATTAAATTCAGCCTACGTCTTGGTCAGTGATATGACTCCCCAACTTGTAACTTCTTAGGGGAATTTGTCTCTCCAATACTGCCATCTCAACTTGCGTGTCCAAGAAAGGCTCGTGTCATCTCAACTTTTCTGTACAATACTACCAACACAACGTTTCTGTACAATACTACCATCTCAACATGTCGATGCAATACTGCCATCTCAACTATCAACTTGTCTTTAAAACAGTGCCATCACCATGTTTAGAAAATGTAACTGAAAAGATAATGAAAAAAAAAGAATTAACACAATTTAATACAAGACAATGCTGCTCAAGTAAAACATTTACTTTTGTTTATGTTTAAATAAATAAGTTATAGATTAAAACTGCGGTAGAGTAGTAACCTCTTAAGGCTTGCAGGCTTTGCATGCACATTGCAGGGGTTGCTGCCAATCCCTTCCCCATAACGCCACTAAACATCAATAACTTATAAAACATTGAGCGCGGTACCCCATAGAAAGTGATAATAAAAAAATGTTTGGGAATCACTGCACTAGAGTATTAGACAACAGAATATTCCATATTGAAAGCTATTGCATATGGAATATGATTAGTAAAAATATGATACAAAACTGGTAAAATCTTATAGCTCAATAATTTTTTTTAAGTAAAAACACACTTATTTTACAAACTTGAGCTAACATGATCAATGTGAGCTACTGGGTGACCTTAACAAGTTTTTATACAGCAAAAGTAAGAAAGTACTTTGGCTAACCTTTGTTAAAAAAGGGAAACACTCTAGCACTACATTGCAAGAACAATATCAGTTGATTTGACTTTGTCATCACAAGAGGAACTGAAAATTTTAAATATATATATACATATACATATATTAAAGTTGCAAATTAAAACCAAGCACAGACAAACTTAAAGCAGGCTATGCCATATTATAGTATCAGTATCAGTTAACAGAATATGGAATATGAAACATTAAGAAGCTTCAATTTCAAAAACATATTTATAGCAGTTCCTCTAAGCTCAAAATCTTATCAAAGCCAGGTAACTAAAGTTTTGCAAAGAATTGTGGTATCAACCTCTACAGATTTTATTTATAATTATAACATTACACAAGGAACAAACAAAAAAATTGTGTTATTCACAGGTTAAGCAAAGAGTTTAAAATATTTCCATGTCTGGTCGAGTTAGTGCATAAACCATGGGCAGGGCTGTTCAAGGCTTGTCATACCCAGGTTAGACTGTATATATAAAGACAATGTATAACTGCAGTGTTTCCCAAACTTCTGTGGCCCAAAGGCCCACCTGGTATCATTCAAAGTCTATGTCCCCTGAAAGGTGAATTATCTTTCTAGCACTACCCATATTATGTAAGGCAACATTCAATTTAAAAATCAATTCAAGCAAAACGAGTTAAAACATCTCTATCAAACAATTACTGCAGTCTGCAGCAGGGAGATCAGAACAAAACACTATAATATGGCGAAGTACCAAAAACACTATAATATGGAGACGTACCAAAGTTAGAAGGTGATCCAAAGGTTTAATACTAAACTGTCCATTATAGTAACAGTGCCACAACCCCCTCTCAACTATTCTAATTGCCATCCCATGTAGGGATTCATTAATGTGTCGGTAATATGACCACAATATGTCGCTATTGTATTATAAACAATCTTGATAAATAATTCATTTTCCTTGTCATCAGAACAGGAACTGAACATTAAAAAAGAAAAAAAAAGTTGACATTTAAAACATCTAAGTAAAGCAACACTAGAATTTCTCAATTTCAGGTAAATAGTTCATTAAATATTGCATATAATATGAATGTGAAACAATCCAAACCTAAATGATGTTAAATTTAACAACATATATATATATATCAGTGGCACTAAGAATTGAATAAATGTTTTCAATAGTCAAATGTTACATAATAGAATTATAATATCTACATCTACACTATTTACAATGAAACCCATTGACAACGCACACTGTTGAAACTCGAGTCAAATGTGTGCATTTCGCAGGTAATTTTTCATTGTGTGCTTTATCGCATATTATATGCCAGGACCAGTGCTATTTAAAGTTAAGAAAATTCCAAGCTTCACTGTACACATCAAGTAAGACTATGTGTGCACCAGTTTTACCCAAAGGTCCATGCCCCGCAGCCTAAACACCTTAAAAGGTTATGTCAAACACAAAAGGTGTCTAAACCTTCTTGCACTACTCGTTTTATATAAAGAAGAATTAATTGCTTTTTTTAAAAAGGTAACTTGTTTTTAGCTTTAGAAGGGTTCGTGTAAAAATAGGCAAAATAGAGAACTACCAAAGTTGACAGGTTATTTGAAAGTGATATTCATTCCTCTATAAGAGTAAGAATGACGTCACCCGCTCTCAATTATTCTAATTGCCAGAACATGTTGGGAATCCTTAACGTGTCGTAATATACTACGTAATTTTTCAATACAAAAATCCATGTGACTTACTCTTTAGAATAAGATTCCATTATTGCATTATAAACAATCTTGATGATCAATCCCTTTCACTTTGTCGTCAGAACCAGAACGGATTTTTTTAAATTTTTTAATTCTGATACTTAAAACAATCTAAGTGAAGCAACCCCATTATACATCAGTTTCATGTACCAGTTCATACCCGGTATAATCAGTGGCCCTAAGCATTGACAAAATCTTTTTTTTAATATAAGCTTAAAGTTACAAAATAGAATTGTGATATTTACAAATACATGACACAGTTGAAATATTTCAAGGAATATTCTTCAACGGTCACTATACAATTTCTAGAGTTTCGTTTAAAATGTTCAAATGCTTACACGGTGGTGGTGTTACAGAAAACACTTCGCTGAGACTTGTATTTTGCTGGTAGGGTTAACAGTCTCTCCGTGCTCGTCGCCTTTGCCTAAAATATTTTTAAGTGAAAATTGCTTTAAAACGTGTTATATATGCACGGCGTAGTCCGAGGCTTAACACATTAAATAAAACTATAGTATAAAGTAGGCTAGTTTTTTTAAAATAGCCTCTAAGCCTAAAGACCCTTGACAATTATTGACAACTTTTAAAAACCTATAATTGTGCTTGTGAATGAATCTATTTATAGAAAATTCATTTCTACCAAGTCTGTTGTTTAAACGAACATTGATATATTTAAAGCCTTTATCTTGTCCCTAAGTTTGGATGTCCGTTCACCTAACTGAAACTACCAGGTGACTCAAATAATAAAGCCCGTTGACCTAAACTTTTCCGACCAAAGACCTAAAAGTATTTGGCGTGTTATTCCTAAACTTTTCCGACCAAAGACCTAAAAGTATTTGGCCCGTTATTCCTAAACTTTGCCGACCAAAGATCTAAAAGTATTTGGCCCGTTATTCCTAAACTTTGCCGACCAAAGACCTAAAAGTATTTGGCCCGTTATTCCTAAACTTTGCCGACCAAAGACCTAAAAGTATTTGGCCCGTTAACCTAAATTATACAGAACTTTTGTTATCATTACGAGTTCCATAAACCCAAATTCTACATTCTATGAACTTAATTATGTCGCACATCTTTTAAAATGTATGTATTTTATCTCCCTACAGCTAACACCACCCACCACCTTTCATGAGCCCGTACCCCACAACCCAACAAGAGATAACCGACTGTTTAAAGTTACGTCCAAGAGTAAACCGCCATATTTAACGAGACAAGGCGAACCATTGCGTCCACTTAAAAAGGCGTATTTATTTCAGTTTTGAATTATGTCAACGCTTGACCATCCATTTTTCAGCAGCCATCCCGTTAAAAGTATTCCTTTGTTACCTAACCACGCATTTTATTTATTTATTTTTTAAGGTTAGGGTGATTGAAATATTCTCCTCGGTACATGGCCAGTATCGCTTGTCAATTAAGGGGACATGATTCAATGGCGTCTATTATGGGAAGCTACAAAGCAAAAAAATATATAATTTCCGCGTGTCAGAAGGTTACGGGACGTCGTCCGCCATCTTTAGCGAGCTTTTTTGAAAATTTGACCACTGCCGGAAAATGTTGTTGCTGCCGGGTTCACTATGGGGAATCCTGCTAGGAGTCGGAAGACGTCTGAACGTTACATGTCAAAATTTCCCATGACCTCAAACAACAAAGCCACGAATGCAACATTAGTTTCACCCCTGGTCTCGGAATAAATCAAAATTACGATCAGCGTAAAACTGCGCTGCCTGGAGACTGGACCCACCGCCAGTGGTTCTCAGAAGCTGCTCTCCGGGGGAGGAAAGATAAATTTTAATGAACTACCTGGCAACGTGGCGCGTGCAACGGCTTCCCGGAAATGATACAGTGACGTCGGTTGATTGGCGACTCCGCCTCCGGAACTCGGGTGGCACCACTGTTACCTGAAGCTTTTGCCCCCCCCCCCACACCCACCACCCGGCGTCCCCACCCCCAACCATGCCTGATGAGGTGGATGAAGTTACGAAAACAGTCGAACGACCTGATAATTTTTTAATGACTTTTACGACAAAATGTCGGCCTCGGCAGGGGATCGGATTGGTCGATGTATGGATGGACCACGCGGGGGAATTGTAGAAATGCCAATTTTCTCTTTTGTCGGTAATGACGCCACCGCGTTTCGGTTTAATCCGGTAATTGGGATTAAAATACCGAGAATGGCTGTGGGCTTTACGGGTAGTGTGCGCAAGTGTGTGTGTGTGCGCGTGCGCGCGGTGGAGACAAAACAGGGTTTACTTTACAGAACCAAAGATTAGTGGATGGACAGATAAACTGGTTAAGGAAAATAAAGGTTAGCAAAATGTCGAGCGGTTCAACTATCCAACCATAGAAAGACAATATGATGTTTTGTGATATCTGAAAAATATCAATAAGAGTGCACTGAAATTGTATTCATTATTATTTTCATTAAGACGTCTTTGAGCGCTCTAGAGATTGCAACGTTGCTGAAATTCCACGGCCAAGGATATTCAGACGCCTGTGCTGTTATATTTTGGGGAAGTGATTTCAAAATAGATCCCAAATACAGCATATTGCCAACCATTTTGTTAACATAACAACATGAAGGGTATGTCATGACGCACATAGCATTTGAACATAAACATGACCCGCATATTGACCGGGACGTATAAGTTAATAAACAACAATTAACGTTTTGTTAGCAAAAGGACGTGTTTAAGTTATCTTTGTACGAAAGGAAGTGAAAACGTAACGTGGTTTTCATGGTGTGCACAATATGCACCAAGTCCCTCATGGTGCACACTACACCATCAAAACGTAGTCTCCCTTGGTGTATACATCATTAAAATGACGTAGTTTTCCTTATACACAAAATCAAAATGACGTGGTCCCGATTGTGTGCAGTACATAAAGTAGTTACGATGATATATATATATACACACAATTGTACAAATAAGATATTTGCATGACAAGATGTAATTTTTTCTTTGTTCTTCTTGTTTTTCTGTATTTAAACCATTTAAATTAATTTATGTCTATGTACTCTATTAGAGAAAAATCATGGACTGGCTTATGAGTGTATTTCTTTTTCCCAAATAGAATTTGACATAACCAGCAAGGGCCGGTAGTGACACGAAGACAGTCACCATAATGACGAGGTCTCCGTGTGGCCAGCAGACGAGAGTATCATATCGGCAGTCCTGCCCACTCATTAGACACCCCGGGGACGGGTGCCAGCACGGGGGAGGGCGCACGCCCCAACATCGCTCCGAGCTCTATTCCCGTACTGAGCCCAACGACGGCCCTCGTCATAACTTCCTTCCCCTCCCCACCCCCTCGATGACACCGCGGACGTTATCACTCGTCTTCTTCTCGTCTACTGCAATCTCCCGCCACCAGTAGTTGACGCCAGGGGGCGAGCACAGCCAGGACTGGCGCCCAGCTCCTTATAATTTCTTTAATTACTAACCAAGCGATACCTTAATTAAAACGGCAGAACTTTCGGAATGAAGGGGACAACGAGGTTCTTTTTATTTTCCCCCTCTCTTACTTCCCCCCCCCCCTTTTTTTTCCTCATCTCTGTTGAACCGATCCCAACTTTTTCTGGGAGACCGGCTTACTGGTATCCTATTCAGGGAAGTATTTGATACCGTCTCGAGGAACCAGGCCCAATTAGGGACTCGCGACGAGTGATGGTGAAAGAATGTACGCTACACTTACAGGCCCTGAGGGGGTGGCAGGGGTTCGTGTCAGCGTCCCCCCTCCCCCCCCAATGCCCAGCTCGTGCCAGCTTCTTTAGCGGCCTAGGCCAGCTCAGTTTGGGACTAGCGTTTGTTTCATCCTGCCCGAGGCCTGTCGAATCCCGCCTCCCAAACCCCAAAAACTTGCCCTCCTACCACCTCGACCACTAACGAGGTGCCATTTGCGTCAGATACAAATGATTAGTTCTGGTAGGAAACATGCCCCCCCCACCCCACCTCCTCTTCCATAAATTAATTCAACTTTGTGTCACGTTTTGTCACTGACATCAATTAATGTTATGTTTTGTCACTGACATCAATTAATGTCATGTTTTGTCACTGACATCAATTAATGTCATGTTTTGCCACTGACATCAATTAATGTCATGTTTTGTCACTGACATCAATTAATGTCATGTTTTGTCATTAATGCCATTGTACGTTATATATGTCATTGGCATAATTATATAGCATTTCATGTCATATGTGTCACTGAATCAGTGTACATCATTTACCAAGATGCTTAGTTCAATATATTTAATTTATCATGACCTCATGAAGCGTCATTAATGACATCATCATCATGAACAAAGACGCGTTATTAAAGAAACACCGAATCTGTTATTTTTTTCGACCTATTTATTATCTTACAGTATCGAACTCTCCAGGGCCGGCCCTAACAATTGCAGGGTCCTATGCGAAACGGATTGCGCGGGGCCCAGTCTGGGTAGGGATAAGGATAATAGGTGAAACTTAAGATTTTGTATTAGAAAATAAATCTCGGGGCCCACTGCGGCCGCATAGGTTGCAATGACCTAAGGCCGGCCCTGGAAACCTCCACTCTAATCATTATACGACCATTATCAATTGTCTGCAGATAAATGCTCAAAAATGACCAACTACAAATGACATCAAACATCCAGTTGTCATTTTTTTTTTTTGATAACGCAGAACTGATCCATAACATTTTAGATATCGATAACAAACACTCGAGCAGTCGACTCAAGCTTCGCCAAATGTCGGTTGTCGCAAACACCCTCGTTCACCTTAAAGTCGCTTCTCATTTCAGGCTACAAAGTCATATATAAATATGTGCCACAAATGTATGTGACTTCATGACATTATAGCCATGACACGCGTACTCCTTCGTTCGTCACGACTATAATTATTACCGTTCAAAGAGATTTGCATTTTTTTAACAGTCACCAGAATAAACCATATGAAAATTTCAATATTATTCTAAAATACCTCTCATAGTTTCTAGTGGGGGCAATCGAATGTCTCAAAATTTCGCCTGATTTCCTCTCGGATACTACAGTTTAGCTTTGTCATTTTTATGTTATTTTATTTCGGTTTTATTGTTATTTGTTTCGCTGAAGAAGGCTTCTTGTCGACACATTCGTTATTTTGCTGCGTCCCTTTTTTCACCATGTTTTTTCTTACTTTGTTTCGCTCATTTTATTCCAAGAAGAATTTTTTTTAATATATATATATATATATATATATATGTTATACGCGTTCGTCAATTTCGACTACTGCTCTCCGAAGTACAAAAAAATGTAAAACTTGTTAAGATTTTTATTTATTGACTAACAGCAAGTGATGAGGATAATCTTCTCCAAAGCCTTCAGTTTATAAGTGATGGTGAGCTCCAACAGCACGCCATGATGTAGTCGAGCCTTTGATGTCACCACACACATCAAGTTTTTACTTGAAAACTCACATTTATATAAGTCGGAATGAAATTGACATTTGTGAGGTGGATGAAAACGACATTTGTGAAGTAACTGTAAACGACATTTGTGAAGTGAATGAAAATGACATTTGTGAAGTGAATGAAAACGACATTTATGAGGTGAATGAAAAAGACATTTATGAGGTGAATGAAAACGACATTTGAGAAGTGAATAGGTTTAGGCTGACCTCTAGATCTCTTCAGATAACGTTAAGGGGAGGGGGGGGGGGGGAAATCGCATTTATTGACTCGTTCTCTCTCAAAGATTTTTTTAAAATTTTAATATAATATTTAATGAGTACAGCCAACCTATATTTCAATTATGTCTAGGTTGTACCAATTTATTAGAATAACAAAAGGGAAAAAAAACGGAAGTTGTGAGGATGGCATCAAGCTGACTTAAATAAAATGACGATAAGACATTGACAATTATATGTGGTTCAGATGCCAAGCTTCGAAAGGTTGCTATCGCATCGATAAAAGTTGGTCCTTCTGAGATCACCTTGACTTCTACACTGACAGCAAACTTAGTATATGATCCCTCATGTCAGTTCTGTGGTCAGGGCTTGTTTCTGTCATCTTCGCTCTCTGGGTCAGCTTCGTCCTCAACTTAATAAGAGACCTGCCAATGCCGTCAGTCACTTTAACACAATCAAGGTTAGATTACTGTAACAGTTGTGTGTAGGGTTTACCTCAAAACCAAATTCAGAGACTCCAGAAGGTACAAAATACTGCAGCACGCATTGTAAAGCGGATAAAGAAATCTGACCACATCATCCCCAGTTCTTAAAGATCTCCATTGGCTTCCCGGGAGTGAGCGCATTGACTACAATATTATGTCCCTGGCGTACAGCAGTATAGAAGGCTCTGCACATGCATATCTTCAAAAATTGATTATAGAAAAATGTGTCCAAATAGAACTTGCGTTCTTCAACACGGTCCTTAATGAGAGTTCCCGGTGTGGATGGATACATAAAGAAGTCAGGGGGGGGGGGGGGCGCTCTTTTAAAGCTATTGTATCTAAATTGTGGAACAGTTTGCCTCAATCTCTGAGGGACATTTAAAACGATAAAAAGTAATTTAAAAACCATTTATTTAAAGACTTTTTTCTTTAAATAGATTCTATGACATCAGAGCGCATTGAGGATGCAAAAAATTGAATGGGCACAAGCACTATAAAGTATACATTTGTGTACTCAATCATCATAATCATCATCATGTTGGTGTTTATTTTTCTCCTTATGCTGATATGTGGTGGCGGCTACCAAGGACATACATTCTAACTAATACATTCTAACTAATCCACCAATCTCTTATATATGTATATTGCTCCTGGTGTGTCCTGCTTCCTTTTCAAAACCACCCTCCCCCACCAACTCCACATGTTTTATATAAATGTTAATGAGTGTAGAGAAGGGTGTCTTGCGTTAGCTATGAACTCGTAAAAAATTTCTTTAGAGGGAAGCGACTATTATATTAATCTATAAAGAAACAAGATGACCAAGTTCAAATATTCTTTTCGTCTGTAAAATGTCATAATTTTCATATTTTGTCTTGTTTATTTTTAGGGACTTGGTCACATTTTAATGTGTTCACATTTCTGCAGTACACTTGGCTAAACCGGAAAAGAAAAGGTCACAGTTTAGATTGGTTTTGACAAAAATGTGACTTAAGTACTTTTAGCACTAGGGTCTTTTAAATTACCGAATAGTGTTTGCATTTTTAATATATATATTTTAAAAAATATTTTGATGACCAGAATCTTGCATGATTATAACCCTATAGTACTATAATCCCATAAAATGCTTCAAACTATCTTATAATAATCTTATCGTACTGGAATACTGTCTTCCCACAATGCTATAATCGTAAATTAAAAACTTGATACAATCACGTAATGCTTTATTCATACAATAATTAATTCAAGAGTACTTTAATCCCAGCAATTCCTAGATTCAATTAACTACTAAGCACTCCACCCCCCACACCCCCCTAGCCACCCAAACTGTATCAATGAGTTTCGCACTGTATCAATGAGTTTCGCACTGTATCAATGAGTTTCGCACTGTATCAATGAGTTTCGCACTGTATCAATGAGTTTCGCACTGTATCAATGAGTTTCGCACTGTATCAATGAGTTTCGCACTGTATCAATGAGTTTCGCACTGTATCAATGAGTTTCGCACTGCATCAATGAGTTTCGCACTGTATTACTGACCAACAATCGGCAGAAGCACGAAGCACTTGCCCCGTCCTTCCTTTCACGAGACAAACTGTATTACTTAAACCACCCAGCTGTATCAGTTAGATCGTTTTAGAGGCACCCTCCCGCTCCCCCCCCCCCGGCCGCCCTCCCCCAACCCTTCCCCCAAACAACGCGTTCAAGTAATCTTTCTCGCCAATCTAGATATTGCCGCGTTCAGACTTTATGATATTTACATCACATTATCTCCCGGATCGGACCCCACCCAATGCCAGCCACGGTATCCCTTTCCTCGGCCAAGCCTCGAGAGAGATAACGGTGAACGCCCCTGTTACTAGACAAGAACGAAAATCCGGTCCGTGTCGCGCCCCCCGCTTGGGTTTGTCTGTTCTCTGCCACCCGTCCTCCATTGTCTTGGCAGACCTTGATTTCCATAAAGATTGTTGTTGTCCTCGCCTATGGCTGTTCAAACTGAAGTGTCCGTGGAGTGGTCAGCTCTCGTGTCGAGGAGGTTGGGGGGGGGGGGGGGCGGACGAGGCTCAATTTCAGAGTTTGAGAAGTTGGCCAGAGCGGATAGTTCATTAAATGAGGGGCTCCAGGATGCATGTTCTCTGACCACGGCGGCAACAAAGGATTCCAAATAAACATTTAAGAGTACCATTCTTGAACATTTTTGCTTTCTATAGAAACAATGGCTGAGAAATGCCCCCCGAACTTCCTCCCCCCACGCCACCCCCTCCCACAGCCGCCTCGACATCCCCTTGTTCGACTAGCATAGCAGAATTAACCAAAACCTTTAGCTCGTATCAAGAACAGAGACAGAGGGGAGTTCACGAGTACCTCATCGTACCTCGGGGCATAATATTCCGAGGCGGAGTCGTGGGCTGAATTTCCCCTCGTGCGATACGATCTCTTGCTGGGAATAACAGGAAAAGAGACAGTGACCAATCCCCCCTGGACGGTGCCAGGACCTTCTTGTGACCATATTGCCCCCGTCCAAACATGACCCGACTGCGTAATGATCTTCAAATAAAGTGTCTCAGCTGCCCCCCACGCTTGCCCCCTTGGCGACACGTCTTATTTACAACAAAAGCAACTTGACTAAACAGTGTTGAAATGGACGGCACCCCTTAGTGATCTATCACCATTTTTTAAAGTATCTAAATCTTGAATCACTAACAAAGATCTCGGCTGGTAAACATTTAACATCGGAATGTCGCGCGGGAATGAAGAAATGACGAAACGTCGGAAATGTGACGGAATTTTTGACTCATGCGGCAAAACAGGTCTTGATGTGACACCGTCTTGTTTTCTCTTTAGATTAGCGAGAATGATTCTTAAAATATTTCGGGATTATGTCTCATGCATTTGAATGTGGCTCAAGAGACTAAGATGTCTACAAGACATTTGTCACATGACGCGAAGAAATTTGGCATTTTTTACATAATTTGGGTGGATTATGGTGCTGGATGCAAGATAAGGCGAAGTGGGTGTGCTGTCATCTAGTTATCCACATAGTAATACGGCTGTCCCTAAAGTAAGCCTGTCAACTAGTAAGCTGACTGACCATAAGGTTAGCTAACTGTCCATATAGTAAGCCAACTGTACATATAGTAAGCCAACTGTACATATAGTAAGCCAACTGTACATATAGTAAGACAACTGTCTATATAGTAAGCCAATTGTCCATATAGTAAACCAAATGTCCATACAGGTAAGAGACAAAGAGCTAGAAAAGTTACGAGACAAGAAAAGAGACTTTAAAGTACAAGAAGAGAGAGCTCGTAAGAGAGAGACTGTAAGAGACAAGAAGAGAGACCGTAAAAGACAAGAAGAGATAAGTAAGCGACTAGAAGAGAGACTGTGAGAGACAAGAAGATGGAGACCATAAGATACGAGATGAGTATTGGTAGAGTTTTATCGTGGCCATCGTCTCTCCGACTGACTGGAGATAATTAAAGCCCTCTTGCCCTGGGGCCAGGAATAGATAACATTGCTAAATCGTCCCCAGCTAAACTTTGGTGTCTGGATGAAATGTGACCAGCTTAAGTAGCGTCTGGGGGGGGGGGGGGGTTGACAGGGGGGTCGGGTAAGCTGGAACAGTGGGGGGGGGGCTGAGGGGAGAATATAGGTCAGCAAGTAGACTAAATGTGTCGATATGTTACAGCTAGGAGAACGGTGTCATGATAACATATGCACAGCGATACAGGAAGTGAGTCCATTTGAAAGGCGCAAGAAATTATTTCATTTTTAGTTCATATTTTGAAATGCATGTAGTTGTTTTGTTTATTTATTCCGTAATTTGATGACATTGACTAGATTCAGTCCAGATGATAAAAAGTGTCAGCGACTGACAGTGTCAACCAATGAGTGTCATGCAGCACCTGACAGTGTCCAGCAATGCGTGTCAGTTACCCACAGTGTCAACATCTGAGTGTCAGTAACTGACAGTGTCAAACAATAACTGTCAGTAACTGACAGTGTCAAACAATAACTGTCACTAACTGACAGTGTCAAGCATGTGTGTAAAATTACTGACAGTGTCAACCAGTAGGTGTCAGTAACTGTCAGTGTTAACTTGTGAATGCCGGTAACTGAAAGTGTTAACTGATAAATGTAATTTATTGAAAGCGTCAGCCAACGAGTGCTAGTCACCGACAGTGTCAACAGATGGGTGTCAGTCACTGACAGTGTCAACAGATAGGGTGTCGGTCACTGACAGTGTAAACAGATGGGTGTCGGTCACTGACAGTGTCAACAAATGGGTGTCGGTCACTGACAGTGTCAACAGATAGGGTGTCGGTCACTGACAGTGTCAACAGATGGGTGTCGGTCACTGTTAGTTGCAGCAACGAAACCATTGCACTGACACGTGCGACTACACAGACTCACAACACGAAAAAGATCATTCCTGTGATTGCCAGAGTTTAATTTGTTTTCAATGGGGGAAAAAACTGAACAATCCTAAGGGTGCTCAGTATAGAGGAAGATGGCGTCATGTCATCTCTGGTGTGTCATGTGATTTGTTTGTCACCTCATCTCGCTAAACCAACGCTTGACAGCTGACGGCCAACGTGTGACAGCTGTCAAAGATTTAAATCACGTCAACTGCCAACTTCAAACCACCGCCTCATTTATAAGTACTAACAGCTGTTTCACTCAGAGTCCATTAATGAAATTATGGTCCTGTATAGTTGACATGGTCCTGTATAGTTGACATCGTCCTGTATAATTGACATGGTCCTGTATAGTTGACATCGTCCTGTATAGTTGACATGGTCCTGTATAGTTGACACCGTCCTGTATAAGTGACATGATCTTGTATAGTTGACATGGTCGTATTTATTTTACATGGTCCTGATTAGCTGACATGGCCGTGTTTAGTTGACATGGTCCCGATTAGTTGACATGGTCCTGATTAGTTGACATGGTCCTGATTAGTTGACATGATCCTTGCCTATTTGGTGTCAGATATGAGTATGAGAAGATTATTTTTTTTCTTTCGATTAACCAGGATCTAAAGAAAGCTATAACATGCCACACTTTGACCAATTATTTCGTTTGAATACTTGAAGAAATGTTCTTCAAGTCTAAAAGGCCATGACGCGTTTATGTTGAAGAAATGTTCTTCAAGTCTAACAGGCCATGACGCGTTTATGTTGAAGAAATGTTCTTCAAGTCTAAAAGGCCATGACGCGTTTATGTTGAAGAAATGTTCTTCAATTCTAAAAGGCCATGACGCGTTTATGTTGAAGAAATGTTCTTCAAGTCTAAAAGGCCATGACGCGTTTATGTTGAAGAAATGTTCTTCAAGTCTAAAATGCCATGACGCGTTTATGTTGAAGAAATGTTCTTCAAGTCTAAAAGGCCATGACGCGTTTATGTTGAAGAAATGTTCTTCAATTCTAAAAGGCCATGACGCGTTTATGTTGTAGAAATGTTCTTCAAGTCTAAAAGGCCATGACGTGTTTATGTTGAAGAAATGTTCTTCAAGTCTAAAAGGCCATGACGCGTTTATGTTGAAGAAATGTTCTTCAAGTCTAAAAGGCCATGACGCGTTTATGTTGAAGAAAGCTTGAAAAATAAAAAAATATACTTTAGTCTCAATTTCAAGGCGGCACAGGAACTATTTTTATGAAAAGAGTGTGGTTCATTGTGTGGTTCATTGTGTGGTTCATTGTGTGGTTCATTGTGTGGTTCATTGTGTGGTTCATTGTGTGGTTCATTGTGTGGTTCATTGTGTGGTTCATTGTGTGGTTCATTGTGTGGTTCATTGTGTGGTTCATTGTGTGGTTCATTGTGTGGTTCATTATGTGATTCCTTCTTAAAGCATGATAGTCTGATAGCTGTTTTTGTGAACGTATTTTACATTATTAAACGTGTTTTTTTTGGTTGTTTTTTTTAAAATTGTTTCATCTGATTTTTGAGTTTAAACTAAACGGTATATTTTTTATTTTTTTTAAATGTATCGTTTTAGCTTTTTTAACTTCTTACGATAAAAGAAACTCGATAGATGACCCTAAACTTTCCTTACCTGACCAGGTGTGGCTAACTTAGAAGCAGACAAGTTCAGAGACCAAGGCAACATGGCCTGGGGGCCTAGGATCATCCACACGTTGTCCACCACTAGGCCATACGGAGGCTCTCTTCCCACTGTAACCCCTGACTTGGCCTTTCTCTTTCTCCCCCCTCACTTTTTCTTTGAACGGCTCCCCAAAACACCCCAAAGGGGGGTTGCGGCGAGTATGACCCTCTGCCTTAATTGGTCTAAGATGGCCCTTCAAATCGAATGAATGAAAACAAACTTTTCACCTTTCTCCTCGGACCGCTCAACGCTGCCGACGACCATAAAACGGACGAAGACAACGGCCATTACCAACAATGATAGATCCCTATCTTTAATCTCGCGCTCGCGCTCCTCGTCTCTCAAAGTCTCGCGCAACGGCACCATCCGTAAATAACTGTAGGTCTAAATTGTACTTAACTTGAGCACACCGGTCGTAAATTGCCGAACGCGTATTGTAAATATTGCACTTAAGGAGGCATTTCTATAAGGCTCAAATTAATGGCGTGTGTGGGGGGTGGGGGTATATTCGCACCCCAGCTCTTGTGTCAACATGGCGGCTACCAAGAATCCATTACCGCAAAGGATCATGCGTAATAATGCTTTCAGGACATCCGCTCCTTTGAGGATTCGGCGGTGCCGAGACGGTCGGGGGATCAAAACCAGCAGCGGCCACGCCAAAAAAAATAAAATAAATACCAGTGGATCACCTATTGGCCGAGTATTGAACAGGATTTTGACAAGACGACCAGTTAAATCCGCGGGTTGTGATTAAAAGCACACAGCTGAATTTTCATGAATGTTAATTTCAACACACCAGGAGGTCATGTGTTGAGTTAGGGGGGTAGCGTAGAAAGTACGTCACGCTCCAGGGGGGGTGTGGAGGGGGGTCTAAGAAAGTGTGACATTTTGAGAACCCGGGGGGGGGGGGGGGTTAGAGCAGTGGCTCTCAACCTTCCTAACTCCGCGACCCATTTAAACAGTTTCTAATGTCTTGGCGACCACCCCCCCCCCATCCACAAATTATTTTCGTTCTACTTCAAAACTTTAATGTATATGTCTTTTCCAATGGTCTTAGTCGACCCCTGTGAAAGTGTCTTTCGACCCACAAAGGGGTCGCTACCCAAAGGTTGAGAACCGCCGAGTTAGACAGTATGTGCAATGGCACACATTTAAATTTTTTTATCACACAAATAAATCCTGAAATCGACAGTGCTGCTAAAATTGCTGCTGTGATAAAATGCACTCCGACGGAAGTGTTCAATTTTATAAACCTAAATTTAAATAGTTTAATAATATGTGTGTGTTTTATATTAAATTTTAAACAATTGTCAATTTTTTTTTTTTTTTTTTAACCTGTGACGCAATTTATTATTTTTGTTTGAGTGTCTGAGATTTGTGACAGATTGAAAAAAAAAAAAGGGGGGGGGGGGTAAATATTTTCCCGAAATAGCGTGTCGTACTTTAAGGACTGCTCTTTACACCTGATTGCGTTTGTTTTTAAATTGTTTTTTGTTATGGTCACCAGACAGGTGCGTTCTGGTTGGGAAGTGCGACTACTAACAAAGAACTTCGGGTTTAGGTTAAGGATGTTAAACGAAAACCGGTCTTTTATCTTCATAAACCGGTTACCGGTTGATTTGTTAGGATAGAAAAAAGAGTGGAAAAGATCAAGATTAGTAAAAAAAAAATTTTTAAAAAAGATTAAAAATCTCAACCAATAGTAAACGTATTATTGTAATTCCACTTTTTAAAAAAACATTTTTTTAAAGATATTGCTGCTGTATAACTCATATTGCTGCTGTATAACTTATATTGATGCTATATAACTTATATTGATGCTGTATAACTCATAAGATTGGTAGGAAAGATGGCCGACTTTTTATTGCAAGCGTTATTTGTGCGATATATGGTAAAATCTTGACAGGACGCAGTATCCCATAATTCCTACACCCGGCCCAAATCCCCCAAAATGACGTTAACTAAAATTTAATGAGAAAACATAAAGAGAATACATAAAGAGAAGGGTAAGTAATTTAAAGTATATGATTTGGACAACAACTTTGCCCCCCTCAAACCAAAAAAAAAAAGAAGACGAAAAGCCCCCCCCCCCGGGGGCAAATAGCCCTCTCCCTACCCCCATAGCTGGTACGTTCTTATACACAATATCATGTGGATTCGACACAGAGGAAAGGTTTAGAATTCATTGCAAAGAAGGGTTAAGTCCTATAAGGTGCGGGGGGGGGGGGGCAGCTCAACCAAGACCCTCAACTCCGCCCCCTCCCCACGAACTAAATATGTATGCTATTTATCTATTAGCAAAAAAGCGAGGGAACGCTGTTCCCATGCGTTCCCGCAGGACTCGAACCCTGGTGGTAAAAACCGTTATCTGGCTTACAACCAGATTTCTAAAACAGAAAATCGGTTTCTGGAAGGAAAAATGGTTTAAACATCCTTATTTTAAAATGACTGTGGTGTACACCACTGATATGTACACTACTGATATGTACACCACTGATATGTACACCACTGATATGTAGGCCTACACCACTGATATGTACACCACTGATATTTACACCACTGATATGTACACCACTGATATGTACACCACTGATATGTACACCACTGATATGTACACCAGTGATATGTACACCACTGATATGTAGGCCTACACCACTGATGTGTACACCACTGATATTTACACCACTGATATGTAAATCACTGATATGTATACCACTGATAAAGCTAGGTGGTAACGAGCTGCATAGGGAAATACACGACCTCATATCCAGAATCTGGTAGGAGAAAGAAATGCCAATAGAATAGGACACTGCACTCATAATCCCAATTCACAAAAAAAGGATCTAATTTGGACTGCTCACACTACAGATGTATCTCTCTCCTTAATGTAATGTAAAAATCCTTTTAAAAAAACTGATAGTAAGAAAACTGAAAAGGTATAATTAACAGATCCTAGGGAACTACCAATGCGGATTCCGACAGAATAGGTCAACCACGGATCATATATTTTCTATTAGATGTCTCCTGGGGAAATGTTACGAATATAACATCGACAAAAATCCAACTATTCGTGGATTACAAAACAGCATACGATAGCTTAGACAGGAATTACTTATACAACGCTCTACCAGAACTTGGAATCCCTTAAAACTTAGTCGGCTCAAACATATGACGATGGCTAACTCCACAAGTAGAATCAAGGTGCAGGGAGAATATTCAAGGGAGTTCCCAGTTAATCGGGGCCTCAAAGGAGACTCGCTATCATGTATCTTGTTTAACATCACGCTAGAAAAAGGTATTACACGTGAGCACCAGTGGAACCATAACAAGCTACTTCCAGATCGGTATAACAGAACCACAACCATCAGGAACTTTATATACATCCCAGCCATTGCAGTACCAGGCATACGATGAAATGTAGCGCTACTAGGCAGAAACAGTAATGACATAATTAAAGCATTCAGGGAACTTGAAAATGCCTTAGTCAAAGCTGGTCTTGATGTAAATGAAGCAAAGACAAAATATAGGATAATATCACGAAACTCCCACGCTGATGACAACATCGATATAAACAACCACAAATTTGAGAGAGTGGCTACATTCAAATATCTAGGGGCAACGATAAACGAGCACAATGAAATAATGTTGGAGGTGAAAGAAAGGATAACAGCAGGCAACCGTTCTTATTTCAACCTACAAAAGCTGATGGGAAGCAAAAACCTCCCAAGGGGGACAAAGAAGACAATATACACCACTATCATAAGACCGGTAGTAACTTACGCTAGTGAGACTTGGACCCTTACGGAAAAGCAGAGAGCCTGCTTAATACATGGTAGGGGAAAATCATCAGAAAAATATATGGCCTGGTGATCGAAAATGATGTCTGGAGAAACCGTTCAACCAAGAGCTATACCAATTTGTACAAAGACCCACCCATAGTCGCAACAACAACAACAAAAAAAGGCAGACTGCGCTGGGCAGGACACATTGAAAGGATGCCGGATTGTAGAGCAGCAAAAGTCATATACTTGCAAAAACGCAGGGGCAGATGGCTCACCGGTCGTCCAAGGCTGAGATGGATTGACGATGCAGAGAGGGATTTACACCAGTTGGGTGTCGTGCTTGGAGGCGGAAAGCCATGGATCGATCTGAATGGAAGGATGTGGTGGAGCAGGCCAGGGCCCTACATTTGCTGTAGCGCCACTGATGATGATGATAATGGTGTAATGCCCCTTCCCCCCTCTCTCTCTATATATCTATCTATCTATCTATCTATCTATCTATCTATCTATCTATCTATCTATCTATCTATCTATCTATCTATCTATCTATCTATCTATCTATCTATCTATCTATCTATCTATCTATCTATCTATCTATCTCCCTCTCTCTCTGTGTCTCTGTCTCTCTCTGTCTCTGTCTCTCTCTCTCTCTGTTCTGTCTCCCTTGTATCTCTCTCTGCCCATTAACTTTTATCACAGTTCCTCGTTCTACGACTTTTGGCCCAGTTCCCCGTTATATGACTGTAGGTCCAGTTACTCACTCTACGACTTTTGGTCCAGTTCCTAATTCTATGATTTTTGTTCCAGTTCCTCGCTCTATGACTTTTAGCTCAATTCCTTGTTTTATAAGTTCCCGGAAATAAACAAATTCCCTGATCCACAAATTTCATTCTATTTTCTTTTCTATCGTGCAAAACAAAATAATAATAATAATAATAAATTTCTACGAAAATAAAACGATCGAATTTCGTTTGATTTTATTTAATGTCTCCATGTCCTCTTTTGTTTGCGCATTGCGACATACAGAATTGTACCTCTTAAAATCATCCCGGTAATCGCAGAACTTATCCATTGTTGTTTTCACCAAAGATGCCATTGTTCAAAACGGATGGCGGAAGGGGATGTCCAATATCCCAATAGGGCGCACAGACCTGCGTTTTGTTTGTATTCTGTTGCTGGCTGTTTGTGGTTGCCATAAGCTATAAGCTATTGCCACGTATTTGATTAGCCTTGGATCACCAGATGAAAAGCCTTCGGTCCCCGCCATGTTGAACTAGCTAATCGCCCGTGGATTAGTGATGTCCTAATAACCCAGGTAATCCTCCATCAATCAGATCGTGTTTGTGTTAGCGCAAGCCTCTGGTTCCTGCTCTGTGGCCACTCGTTACAAATCACATCCAACTGTTACATCGCAATAAGCGCACTTGTGGCAAATAAGCGCACTTGTGGCTCAGAGACATGCGAAACAAACAACAAAAAAAAAAACGATTTATTATTATTATTATTATTTTTTTTTTGTTTGTTAAGAGGGCCATCAATTTCATTCTTGTATAAAGTGAGTGCTTTCTATCTTGTACAACGTTCAACAATCATCATCACCACGCTTTTTTCCTTATTAAACTACGTCCCTTTTTCAAACAGTCGTTTGATGGTTAAAACAAAAGAACTGAACTTAAAAAACGTTGAGATAAACAGAAGAAAAGAAAGAAACGAAAGCAAAAAACTGATGGTGTGAAGGTGTTATTTAAAAACATGACACTGTCATGTAGCTGAAACGATTCCTTTTTGTTTTTCAGACGGTACTCCCCCCCCCCCCCCACCCACTTTTTTTTCTCCTTTTTAATATTAATGAGGTATTGAATGGCCTGGATCGCCCTAGGCTAAGTCAGACAAACCACCCACCTACCCCCATCTTTAATGAAACCCAGGCGGAGCCTGGACTGCGCCTAGCACTTGATCATTACAATTTAATAGAAAAGTTAAAAGGGCGGTCTTTGTAATATGGGCGTGTTTAATTATAATATATTTTTTAAAATACCTACCGCCGTGGTCGTGCTTTGTTTAAAAGAATCGATATTTTAATAAATGGAAACGCGATATCACTATTCCCACACTGCGGCCTAGCGCAGGCCTAACGTAAAACTGCCTGCGGCTTTTTTCGACAATTAGCGGGACCAAACGAATAACGCAACTCTAACCGGCTTCAAAAAATGGAAAAATTATGTCATCCTTAAAGAAATCCTATTTTAAATTTAAAATAATGACTAACTCGTAAACTAATGAATCTGATGTGTTGAGTCTATGAATCTGGTGTGTTGAGTCTATGAATCTGACGTGTTGAGTCTATGAATCTGACGTGTTGAGTCTATGAATCTGACGTGTTGAGTCTATGAATCTGACGTGTTGAGTCTATGAATCTGATGTGTTGAGTCTATGAATCTGATGTGTTGACCTCTATGAATCTGATGTGGTGATGTCTATGAATCTGATGTGGTGATGTCTATGAATCTGATGTGGTGATGTCTATGAATCTGATGTGGTAATGTCTATGAATCTGATGTGTTGATGTCTATGAATCTGATGTGTTGAGTCTATGAATCTGATGTGTTGAGTCTATGAATCTGATGTGTTGATGTCTATGAATCTGATGTGTTGATGTCTATGAATCTGATGTGTTGATGTCTATGAATCTGATGTGTTGAGTCAATGAATCTGATGTGTTGAGTCTATGAATCTGATGTGTTGAGTCTATGAATCTGATGTGTTGACCTCTATGAATCTGATGTGGTGATGTCTATGAATCTGATGTGTTGATGTCTATGAATCTGACGTGTTGATGTCTATGAATCTGATGTGGTAATGTCTATGCATCTGATGTGGTAATGTCTATGAATCTGATGTGGTGATGTCTATGAATCTGATGTGTTGATGTCTATGAATCTGATGTGTTGATGTCTATGAATCTGATGTGGTGATGTCTATGAATCTGACGTGGTAATGTCTATGAATCTGACGTGGTAATGTCTATGCATCTGATGTGGTGATGTCTATGAATCTGATGTGGTGATGTCTATGAATCTGATGTGGTGATGTCTATGAATCTGATGTAGTAATGTCTATGAATCTGACGTGGTAATGTCTATGAATCTGACGTGGTAATGTCTATGCATCTGATGTGTTGATGTCTATGAATCTGATGTGTTGATGTCTATGAATCTGACGTGGTAATGTCTATGAATCTGACGTGGTAATGTCTATGCATCTGATGTGGTGATGTCTATGAATCTGATGTGTTGAATCTATGAATCTGACGTGGTAATGTCTATGCATCTGATGTGGTGATGTCTATGAATCTGATGTGGTGATGTCTACGAACACGACACATGATAAATCAAAGCAGTCCATTGATTGTGGTCACCCACGATTACTTTGATCAACTTACTCGGCTTGGTTGCTTATTTGGCCTAAATAATGCATCCATCAATGTTGTTCGTTCGTTGAGCAAAATCAATTTTTCATCAAGTCAGCGCATTAAAAAAATAATAATAGTAACGCTCTTCACACACAGAAATGACATTTTTATTTTGATTTCGGATGAATACCGTCAACGTGTTTGTCCCATGTTCCATTCCTTATCAATGAAACATTTATCTTTTTCTTCCATAAATTTTTGTAGTATCTGATTCTTAAAATCTATCGTATAAACACATCATATGTATATATATAAATATATATTGTTTCTGGTGTGTCCTGCTTCCTTTTCACAACCGACCCCCCCTCCCCACCTTACTCAACATGTTTTAAATTAAGGAATAGTACTGAGTGGGGAAAACAAAGATGTCAAGCGGCGAGCGTCATGTGTGACGTCGTGCGTAACTGATGAACTCAGGTCCAAAAATTCCCGGAGCCGTTGTAAAAAAAGCTGCACTCGATAAAGCCCTAGTCTTAAATTATTTAAGTAAAAATGGTTAAATTATTAAATTAATTTGTTAAAAGTACACGATGTCGGATTTGGCTGAAAATAGATTATTTTCCATATTTTTAAATAAGTTTAAGATTGGCTATTACTAATTTTAAAAAAAACATATGTACATATAAATTTTTGAAATATTATGTGTTCCTCAAAAGACTCAAAGTCTGTATGGAATATGTTCTTTTGCTTTAATAAATAAAAAATAATATTAATCATATTTTTTTTATCCCCAAGAAAGTCTATTGTCCATTCTACAACCCAGGTCAAATTTTGTGCCCAAAATCTGTTGTAGCTCCGTTTTGAACTGTTTTCAGTAGAATTCCCCAAGATCCGTTTGGAGTAGATATGAGAGCAGACGTTAAAACATAATCGTTTCGGTGGGTCCCGGTGACCAAGGTCGGTGAGAGGGGGAGGGAGCAGCCTTCCCGAAGATGTTACCGGCGCCTCACGCGCAGTGTTTGAAGAACAATCTCGACTTCCGTCTTTCAAGGAAAACCACGGTTCACTTCGAGGCTTGAGTTACGTCCCTTCTGCCCCGAGGGTGACAATATGGCCGCCGTGGGCCTGGTAAAGAAAACAGCCGTAGCCGTAGCGTCGCACAATCTGGTAGTACCTTAGATCGCGTTAAGATTCCAGCACTTGTAAAGTGCTTCATAAAGAGATTTCCATGGTGTAAGTGCGATACTCGTGCAGGCTTCTCACGCCCCTGGCATCTGTCTCGAAGATGAAGGGAGGGGATAAATGCTCTCTTCCTTGGTGGCAATGGTTTTTTGTTTTACAAACATGTGACCTTGCAGACAGATTTTAGTACTCGAGTGATAATTAAGGTTGTTGTGACCTGGATTTGAAAAAATAAATAAATAAATAAAAAACTCATTTGAATTAAGATTTTTATTGTAGAAATCAAGTAAATATTAAACAATCTTTTTAAAATAATTATATCAAAATTGACTTTAAATAAAAGATTTATTTCAAAATTAAATTATGATACGTAATATTATCATAGTCGATTTTTAAAAATTATCATTGGTGTAATAAGATTATGTAAAACACTGTACGCCCCATGGCGGTGGCGTAGTTAGGGTTAGTGCCGAAAGTGGCGAGCAAAGATTTTTAGGCGTCCCTCTTTCATGAAAAAAACTCTGCAGTTGGCCGACCCTCCTCCCCCCCCCCCCCGCTTTTTTTTAAAGCACCCCCTTCCTATGCCACTGTCCCATGGTCACTTCTTTCTTGAACTATAGGCCTATACGCAGAGAACTAACCCCTAAAATATTTTTATCTAAAGTGTCTCTAAAAAAACTAAGTCGGAACAAATAAAAATAGCTTAATTATCGTATATTTTATATAAAAAGTTTTATACACATTTTTTTTTATTGCTTCTCTCATGACTTGATTCTGTTTGGGGTTTTGATGTCAGTCTCCGGTATGACATTAACTAACCAGTTCCATGACACACGGATGGATGACATGAGAATTAGGAACCTGTAGCCTCTAAACTGTATATCTAACAAGGGGATTTCCTTTTCTGCAATAAATATGGCTACTTTTCAATCAACTTGTACGCCATCTTCTTTTTATTTTTAGCCACCAATCATATTTGGGTACGGCCAAGGGAAATCGCCACATGATATTTTAGCATGGTAAAGGGATTACGGCCATTGCTGTTTAACCGGCTACCAGATTAGGGCCAAAAAAAAGGGAAATCAGCCGGCGGGGATATACGCAGCGCTCCCTGGCGCTTTAACATCACAGAAGTACGATAATCCCATTAGCCCGCTGCAGATTCTCTCCGCTTGCTCTGCTGGTCTGTGTTACAAGGGGCAGTAATGTCATTAAAGGAGAGTAATTGGCGAATTTTGATTTGTTAAACATGGTGTGTGCATGAAAGTTGTCATCCCCTTTGCATGTTAACAGATGACGTATTGTAGAGGATGTTGCCCCCCCCCCCCCCGCCCCACACACACGTTTCCTTCTCGTTGTATCTTCATTATCTTGTCCAAGTAATAAACTATACTATAATGCAATGTTACCACTGTAGTCTTAGTTACTGTAGTCCTAGCCACTGTAGTCCTAGCCACTGGAGTCCTAGCCACTGGAGTCCTAGCCACTGTAGTCCTAGCCACTGTAGTCCTAGCCACTGTAGTCCTAGCCACTGTAGTCCTAGCCACTGTAGTCCTAGCCACAGTAGTCCTAGCCACAGTAGTCCTAGTCACTGAAGTCTTAGTCACAGTAGTCTTAGTCACAGTAGTCTTAGTCACTGTAGTCTTAGTCACTGTAGTCTTAGTCACTGTAGTCTTAGTCACTGTAGTCTTAGTCACTGTAGTCTTAGTCACTGTAGTCTTAGTCACTGTAGTAGTATTTCAACATAAGTCAAAGTTGTGTATTTGCTTTTTTTTGTTTTTGTTTTACTATTAGAATAAATTAACGGTGTTGCGTGCTGTTATACGCATGGAGAAATTAATCTCTTATTTAAGTGTATGGCTCGGTCTAAAACAGTACACAACAAAAGACGATACCATACGTTAAATAAAATAACAAAGAAAACGATAACCAAATTAGGGCTAATTACAATTAAAATTTTATTAATTTAATAATAATTTAATAAAATCAAAAAGAAAATAAAATTAAACATATTGACTTACAGTAAAATGATTGGCTTGTACCGGTACAATGTTGAAGAAGATACAATGTTGTAAACAATGGTGAAAAGGAAATCTACACACAAACACAGCAAATGTATTAGTATAGAATCTCTGCCTCGTATAGCAAAGTGCTATCCAAATAGCAATCGCTGAAAATATCTCTCGTGTGTCTCCTGTCGCTCAATCTCTCTTGGCGTATATATAGCCTGTTTCATAGATATTTCTCGAACGGCCTTACAAACTGTATGCCGTTCTCGATATTTCCACATAATTCTAATTATACAGACTATAGGGTTTATTTAGTCGTAAACAAGGTCAAGAGAGACTATTTTTAGTTAGCCACACCCTAAATGCGGTTCCGAGCTTGGGGCAGCGAGAGTTCATTCATGAGGAAAGATGACGTAAACAATTGGACGACATAACAACCGGTACATCCGGTATAAGCCTTCGGCGATATTATTTCAGACGACACCTTATTAAGTGTATTCCACGAATACACTTGTTCAACACAGCAGTGTTTCCTAGCAACCTACCGGTGCCATGATGGCCGACACCCCTCAGCCGTCTAATGTACAATAATCTCTAAATAAAATGTTCATTATCTAACATGTTTCTTAATGTCAGACTGGCACGTTACTCTTTAGACATCTCACCCAGAGTCTTAAATTGAGACTCACTGTTGTGATGCTAAGTCCTATTTAGAAAGTAATACATGCAAAGGAGGGTTAAAAAAAATATCATATTTTTACTTTAAAGTACAGTAGAACTATTTAAAAGTTATAATATCATGAAATCATAGACATCGCGGGCATCATGGACAACGTCGACATCATGGACAACGTGGAAATCATGGACAACGTGGACATCGTGGACATCATGGACAACGTGGACATCGTGGACATCATGGACAACGTGGACATCATGGACAACGTGGACATCATGGATAACGTGGACATCATAGACATCATGGACACCATGGACGACGTGGACATCATGAACATCATGGACGACGTGGACATCATGGACGACGTGGACATCATGAAATCATAGACATCATGGACACCATGGACGACGTGGACATCAGGGACGACATGGACATCATGGACGACGTGGAAATCATGGGCGACGTGGGCATCATGGACGACGTGGTCATCATGGACGACGTGGACATCATGGACATCATGGACGACGTGGACATCATGGACGACGTGGACTCAACGTATGATCTTTTTGAGAAATCAGGAAAACTGCGACGCTCTATGCACGGGCTAAGGGGAAAGGGGGGAGGGGAAGGGAAGCGGAGTTGAGGGGTGTCCGCCCCGGGTGGCACTTTCTTTTTTTATTTATTTATTTTTCTTTTGGAGGGGTCGGGGGCATTTTAGGTCCACTTGATAATTTTTATTGAGAATATTAGTTGTGATGTTTGTTTCCGTGTGGTTTTCATTAATTAGGGGCGGCAAAATCAAGGACCACCCCAAGCGTCACAAACTCTAACTGCTCCAGTGTCACAAACTCTAGCCAAACCATTGTCACAAACTCTTGCCACCACAGTGTTACAAACTTGGGCGCCCCCCTCCCCCTGAGTGTCACAAACTCTAGCCATCCCGGAGTCACAAACTCTAGCCACTCCAGTGTCACAAACTCTAGCCATCCCGGAGTCACAAACTCTAGCCACTCCAGTGTCACAAACTCTAGCCATCCCGGAGTCACAAACTCTAGCCACTCCAGTGTCTGTACGGGGGATTCTATAAGAATGCTCAATAAATTCTGATCTCAAATAGATGTTGACTGTTATGGACCCCTTTTAGTAGAGGACAAATTCCTTGTTCTGAAAGACTTTCAGGTGAAGCCTATAGGAAGTAATTTGGGAAGAGATTTGTTTAAAACTACTTTAAAATTAACCGTCAAAAGAATGCAGATTTTTCATGTTTTTTATGATCTTGAATACATCTTATTATTCAGTGAGTCTCGTGGCTGTAATTGTGTAGCTACAACTAGCATTATATATCATTTTTAAGGTAATGAGTTGCTCTTTAATTGATATTTGGGTTTTGTTCAAAATATACTTGCTAAAATTGATTTATTATTTTTAGGCCCAAAAAAAAATAATCATTAGGTCAACAAACAAAAACAAATCCAAAATATTGTATCTTTATTTTGGCATTCTAATATAAAGTTTGTATTTATTTTAAGTTTTTTTCTCATCTGTCAGATATGACCGATTTTGTCAATCTCTCGTCTTTTGAGAGTTAATATTTTAACAAAACAAACAGTACAACAAAATTTTAACATTAATATTTTAACAAAACAAGCAGTACAACCAAATGTCTTGTCCGAATGAAGATAGTCTCGTCCTACTCATAATCATCTTTCTTGTTTCAATCCAGAACTATAACCACCGGGCTCGGCACTCGGATGCCCGCCCCACGTCTGCTCTGTGGTGGCAGTAGTACACACAGGTGACCTTTAGTTTCACGGAGCCGCTCTCTTAAGGAACGATACTTGTGAGGTTAACCCTGCGTACGACTTCAACAATATCCGGTTTCACACCAATCATATTTCTACTCCAGAACTACTACATCTGACCAAAAAAAGAAGAAAAAAACAAATAAAAATACTCGATACTTGTTGAAAATAATCGTAATCTGCATTCTCCCCATTAAATGGCGCATGATATAAGTGTTTATTTATTTCATATTAACTGTAAAAAGAGTGGATATATTTGACGCAATGATTGTTATATTAGTATGGACGTTACAGTATAACTGTTGCTGTACAAGGGTATTCGGTTGCTAAGAAACAGTCGTGCACAGATATGAAGTCTGGGCTGACAGCCTGTCTGTCTCCGATGAGAAAAAGTCTAGTGGTTGGAGGGAGACAATCCATTGTTTTATTCTCCTTGCCAATTTCTTCTTGCAACGTGGGAAACTCTTGTTATTCCAGACGTGGGGGGTGGGGGAGAGGTCCCTCAAACTTGAGAAATTGGGGGAAGGCTGTCTCTTGTGGCTCATTCGGTGATTTGTGTCACTATAAGAGACAAGCTAAACATGATAATATTCCCCCCCCCCCTTTTCTCCTTATGTAGGTGTGTTGCGGCCCTTGGCAGCAGCCAAATATTCTCACGCGCCCTAATGAATAGATTTAGTTTGAGATTCCTTCCCTTGGGGAAACAATGGGAAAATGAAAGAGTTATACCCCGTCATAACTCCATCTACGGGAATAGTTCATGTTAGAGTTTTTGTTTTTAAAAAAAAAAAAAAAAAAAAAAAAAAAAAAACAAGGGGGGGGGGGGGCAGGAAGCGGAAGTGGCAAGGAGGCTCGTGTGGAGGTAAAAAGAAGGCTGCACCTATTGGTACACAGGTACCAGAATTGAGAGGTTGGGATTAAAAACGATTTAAAATATTATTGTTAGGTTTGTAAGACAAAATGAGGTATCAAATGAAAGATAATTGAATGTACTATACGTTTGAAATCTTAATTATTCAGTTTTACTAAAATAAACTACCACAAATGACATCCGAATAGCATTGAGTCTAATGGTACCCGGGTGCGAATGGCGGCGCTGCGTGTCTGAGTCCATTTTGACTAATGCTATTCGGATGTCATTTGTAGTAGCTTATTTTAGTTACAATGAAGAATTAATTTTACAAACGTGTAGCACATTCAATTATCTTTCATTTGATACCGCATTCGGTCTTACAAACCCAACAAAGATATTTTAAATCTTTTTTTAATCCCAACCTCTCTATTCTGGTACCCGGGTACCAATAGCCACTTCGTAAAAAGAATGTGTTGGGTGTAGGGGGAGGGGGGAGGGGCGGCTAATCTTTTTTCTTTGCCAAGTTTAAAAAAAAAAAAAATTAAACATGGTTTTAAAAGTGCATTGTTCTTATTGTTACAATTCTGTTGTGTCATAACTTTGAAAGCATTTTTTTTAAAAAAGGAATTAGTTTGGGGGGGGGGGCCCTCGGGGTATTTAAAGGTAAAACAACCTCCTCGTCTCCATATTCATCCACCCCCAGGGGGTAGGGGGGCAATAAATTCTGCAATTTCCCCCACCCCTCCCGCCTGCTACGCAGTCGATGATGATCTATAAGACAAATCAGTTTAAAATTCAGCCTAAGTACGTTGCTCTAGTTTTAACTCCAATAACATCTAAAACAAAACAAAAATGATAGTGTCGCCCGCACTGTGGCCGCCTTAGATTTGTTAAAACACAAAACAGAAAAACAATTTCTGCTCTCCCCGGTAGGCCTACAATGTTTTAGATAAACTTCAGCTCTCCCTGGTAGGCCTACAATGTTTTAGATAAACTTCAGCTCTCCCTGGTAGGCCTACAATGTTTTAGATAAACTTCAGCTCTCCCCGGTAGGCCTACAATGTTTTAGATAAACTTCAGCTCTCCCTGGTAGGCCTACAATGTTTTAGATAAACTTCAGCTCTCCCTGGTAGGCCTACAATGTTTTAGAGAAATTAAGTAGAAAACGATCCACGTGACCGCCCATCCTCCTCCGTGCATGTAGCTTGGCAGGTCTTCCATCATGTACGTCGACATAACGATAGCCACGGGCAAAGATCAGGTCGGTTTCGACGTTTCTAGTCGAGTATTTATTTAATAACGGTATTGAGAGGGGGTGTCCTTTCCCCACTCCCCACACTCCTACTTTTTTTTCTTTCCTTTTTTTTCCTCTCGGTTGATACTTTGTTCCTATTAATTAAGGAACTAATTACTGGGCATGACAAGGCTAAAACAGATAGAAACGACCAGTGATTAATGAGATGAGGAGTGGGGTGGGGGCTGTGTGTGTTTGTGCCGTGGTAATTAAGTACATAGATCACCAATCAACACGTGCGTCCATGTTTAGTGAATGGACACTGCATGTCACTGGCAGACGTCATTCCTGGCCATGGAACAGATGCCATTTTAACGTCATCAGCAGACGTCATTCCTGGCCATGAAACCGATACTTTTTATAACGTTATCAGCAGACGTCATTCATGGCCACGGAACAGATACTTTTATAACGTCGTGGGCAGATGTCATTCCTGGCCATGGAGCAGATACTTTTATAACGTCGTGGGCAGATGTCATTCCTGGCCATGGAACAGATACTTTTTATAACGTTATCAGCAGACGTCATTCATGGCCACGGAACAGATACTTTTATAACGTCATGGGCAGACGTCATTCCTGGCCATGGAGCAGATACTTTTATAACGTCATGGGCAGACGTCATTCCTGGCCATGGAGCAGATACTTTTATAACGTCGTGGGCAGACGTCATTCCTGGCCATGGAGCAGATACTTTTATAACGTCGTGGGCAGATGTCATTCCTGGCCATGGAGCAGATACTTTTATAACGTCGCGGGCAGATGTCATTCCTGGCCATGGAACAGATACTTTTTATAACGTTATCAGCAGACGTCATTCATGGCCACGGAACAGATACTTTTATAACGTCATGGGCAGACGTCATTCCTGGCCATGGAGCAGATACTTTTATAACGTCGTGGGCAGACGTCATTCCTGGCCATGGAGCAGATACTTTTATAACGTCGTGGGCAGACGTCATTCCTGGCCATGGAACAGATACTTTTTATAACGTTATTAGCAGACGTCATTCCTGGCCATGGAACAGATACTTTTATAACGTCATGGGCAGACGTCATTCCTGGCCATGGAACAGATACTTTTATAACGTCATGGGCAGACGTCATTCCTGGCCATGGAACATATACTTTTATAACTTCATGGGCAGACGTCATTCCTGGCGATGGAACAGATACTTTTATAACGTCGTGAGCAGACGTTATTCCTGGCCATGGAGCAGATACTTTTATAACGTCGTGGGCAGACGTCCTTCCTGGCCACGGAACAGATACTTTTATAACGTCGTGGGCAGACGTCATTCCTGGCCACGGAGCAGATACTTTTATAACGTCTTGGGCAGACGTCATTCCTGGCCACGGAGCAGATACTTTTATAACGTCGTGGGCAGACGTCATTCCTGGTCACGGAACAGATACTTTTATAACGTCGTGGGCAGACGTCATTCCTGGCCACGGAACAGATACTTTTATAGCTACCCATAGATCAAGTTTAACTTTTTCCTTTATATTACAGGATTGCTTTGTGATGGTGGATGTTTATATGTGTCATAAAACAAACAGTCGAACCGTTGCACGTTATTTTTTTTAAACGTTTGAAAAACATCAACTTTATGACGTCATAACCTATACCTTTAAACATTTGATACGTATCAGTATCTTTATTATTTATTTTAGTTTTTACAAAGCCTAGCGTCAAGTTAGACTTCAGATTTAGTTTAAACTATTTTTGTTGGGACGATTGAAATTGAGCTGTTTGCGGACTCAACAAACCGTATTTTGAAGGGATGTTTGCTCTACGGCAGTGGTTCTCAACGTTCCTAAGACCGCGACCCTTTAATACAGTTCCTCATGTTGTGGCGACCCCCGAGCCACACAGCTATTTTCTTTGCTATATCTTAACTGTAGAACATATGTGTTTTCAGATGGTCTTAGGCGACCCCTGAGAAAGTGTCGCGCGACCCATACAGGGGTCCCGACCCACAGGCTGAGAACCGCTGTTCTACGGGAACATGTTGATCCTATTTTAACAGCTCTGTAAGCTGTATAGACTAAATTTCCCAATCATAAGTAAGTTTTGATTGGGCCCATTGTCTATCTATTGCCAATAAACTTATTTATGCTTAATGAAAATTAAGCTGAATTACAATTTGGAGATCTGTAAAGTGAACTCACTACAATAGAATTGTAATTTGTAGAAAAATAATAATATGTTTTATTAATCCACTGCTGTCCTAACATTTGAATCCATAGGATTAGATCTAATCAACAAATTAATGCCCATGTTGGCAAGGGGTCCAAACACTGTGCTTGGGTGAATTAAGGATACTACATCAAGCCGTCTGAAGTAAATAAATAGTGTTCTGAACATTGACTACACTGAATTCATTGTTCTGAACATTGACTACACTGAATTCATTGTTCTGAACATTGACCTCTTTGTTCTGAACATTGACTTCATTGTTCTGAATATTGACTACATTGTTTTGAACATTGACTACAATGACTTCATTGTTCTGAAACATTGACTACAATGACTTCATTGTTCTGAAACATGGACTACAATGACTTCATTGTCATGAAACATGGACTACAATGACTTAATTGTTCTGAAACATGGACTACATTGACCTCATTGTTCCGAACATTGATTACAATGACTTCATTGTTCTGAAACATGGACCAAATTGACTTCATTGTTCTGAAACATTGACTACATTGACTTCATTGAGATTTATGATTTATGAAACAATACCTTTTTATATCTATTTTTAATGTAAAATATCTGTTCCTGTTTTGAATGGTCTGCTGAAGAAGGTATCCAGTCGAAACGTCCGTTGAACTGTCCTGTCGTCTTTCCCTTCCAAACCTAAGCAGGTCCTTGTTCTACGTCTACAATTTACTTGGGGAATTACCAGTAACAAAACCTACGATATTCAATTCTCGGGTTACTTTACCTTCCTGGTGTATTTTGCAGTGATGTCCCATTACGTTCATGCGTCTGCACAACTGAAAATAGGGAGGAGCGCCTAGAATTAATTTGTCTGCCGTCTCTTATAGAGGAAGAAAAGAAGAAGAAGAGGAGAGAAAAAAAAACACGGTTGTGCAAATTGAAATAAGATTCAAATGAAATGAAATTGAATCAGACTTCTCAACGCCCTGTGGCCACCGTGTAATGATTTAGGAAACCACATTAAGCCAAATCTAAGTTTCTGCTGGCCGTGCCGCTCAATAAAACCTGACCATTCCGAAGAGATGGCGCGTCCGACGCCTCCGCCCTGCCCCCCCCCCTTTTCCAATCAAAGGGGTGTGGTCGCTCACCCGATTAGGTAAGGTCGCTAATGAGAGACTGGAGGTCACTTCGCTTCCAGCTTTTCGCGCCCAATTCGGCAGATGGATCGTTTATTGGTTAACACGCCATTTCCGACCTCGGCGCTTCGTACACCGCTAATTAATATGCAACGTGGTAGAATCTCGTGTGGGGTAGTTGGAGCGCGAGGCCTCCCACCCCGGGGCTTCGGTTTCGAACCCCATCTCTTGAGAAGAAGAGAGGGTTGAGGGTGAGTCAAATGTCTAGCGTTACTCCGAGTCCCTTTGTGTGGCGGCCCAGAGAATGAAATGGTACGATCCCGTGCCGCGGGCCATCAGACGCCAGTATTTGAAGAGTTAAAGTTCAAGTTCTTTTGAACATGCGCGCTGGTTTGAAAATGAGACACTCACAAGAGGGCTCTGAAATTGCTGTTACCGTAATATCGACACATCCTCCTCCTCCTCCTCCTACTCCTAAATCCTGATCGGAGCGACAGAGTGGAAGAACAGGAGGAAGAGGATGTCAAGAGAAGGCAGAGCTGTCTGAATTTCAAGAGGAAGATGTTTTTTTTTTTTTTTTAAAGTTAGTTTGTTAAGACATTAAAATTATATACTGTTTAAAAAAAAATAATACAAACACAACAGCCAACTAAAATATATTAATTATCTATTTATAGAATAGGCCGTTCGATAATTGCGTTGATATAATCATTCCAGTTGATATGATAATACTTTTCATTTTTCTTTCAATTAACAATGAAAATAATAACCTAAAAAAACAATAATTATTGAGTTTGTTTTCAAACGTTTGCGTATCTCCGTGACCAACAATTTTTATTTCTTCAAATTTGTTTGAAATAAATTTCTTCAACAAAAATTTTATCGATGTAAATTTGATCGTACATAAATTTGGTATAATCTTCTCTTTTTTTTCCAGTTTTTACGTTAACATTTTTTTTGTCAAATTTCTTTTTGAATGCATTATTTCGTTTTACTATAAATTATATTGTAACTAAGGAAGTGAATTCTCATTTTGTACGATGATTGATGTTTAGCGCCTTTAGATGTCTTGTCTTCAGATATTTCTGGTTTGAAACGTTTGTCTTGTAAGAATATCATTTATATGATGAATAGTTACAATGTAACAACAGCACACAAAAATATAATAAATACATTTCCATTTATTAAGATCAATAAAAGAATCCTATCCTATATTATTAGTTTTAAAACATTTTTTATTTTTTTTTTAAAAAAAGGAAAGACTTGGGAACGAAATCGTGCAATTCAATTTTATTGGTTGAGTTTTTGTTTATATACACATTATATTTTGGAGTCTCACATATGTTTCTATTGCATGTTTGGTGTTCACCTCAGCAGCATTTGGCGACACTAAACATGTGTAAGAGAACGATTATTTAAAATTCACTGCTAACAATTATTTTTTACGATACAAATCCATAAGATTTTTTTTATTTTAATTCTATCATTATTTTAAAAACACATTTAAAAATCCTGATTGGGGTTTGCCTACACAGAAATAGTAAAGAACTTCATCGTCTGCTCAAGCAATGACAGCAAACGATTTAGCAGATGGTTTTAATTAAATTTTCTTAATGGACGCCCAAGTGGGGGACATGTTCTATACAGCACGGTTTTTTTTATAAAAACCCTGGAAGATGTTTGCAAAGAACAATTTTGGCGTCGCGAACTCGTTGTCTGCCCCTGGGAACAAATGCTGATTTCTGCCACATGTTTCCCCAACATGCCTCGTATCATTCGTCGTGATTAGATTCAATGTAATGCCCTCGGAAACTTTGAAAAGAATTCCGACACAATTTTTTTTAGTGGATGGTTGTTTGGGGGTGGGGGGATGCTCTATAAAGCCGGCCAGTGATTCGCCAGCTTTGGGAAATAAAATAAATTACTATGGGCGGGGGAAACGACGGTGTTGTTTGGACCAGAGTTTCGCTAAATACATTTTTGAAGTCATCGGTTTAGAAATACCTGGCACTTTGAAAAAAAAATATATTAAAATTTAAACTTTGTAATTTATGTATGAATTCTTTTATTCTGGATTAATTTAATTATTGCAGTAGTCATCGACCAATTAATCACACACAAAAAAATGGATCCTTTATGTTAACTTCACTTTTGTTCTTGCTTTTCTTACTTTCCGGCTTGGTGTGTGGCAAAATCTTCGGAAGGCTATTTGATCCACTTCCCGTCAACCCATCGAGCTGAAACTTGGTATATAGACTCGTTGCTTCGACAACACCTTCTAACAAACTTTCAGTCCCACGCCACAACCCCAAAAATCAGTTTTTGCTGCTTTTTTTTCAAGGGGAAGATAAAGGAAAAAATGACGCCAAAGATATCAAGAAATAAAATTCCCGATAACTGCGCTAAATCAGATTCTTTAAAATATAGCTCGTACGTTTGGTGCGTAATATTTTCCTCTTCTTTTTCTGAAATAGTTGGTGAAATAAATCTGCGGTATAAAAGCGGGTGGGTCATTAGAATATTAATATAATATAATATAAAATAAGTTAAAAATTTATATAAAGCATTATAAGAAAAGCTTTGTGTTCAGTGGCTGTTTAATTAATTTATTTGTGTTAGAAGAATTAAATTGATATTAAAAGCATAGCTTACAGATGGTGTTGTTATAGTCAACGAAGGTTAAAGGTTAAGGGTTTGAAGTAGGCATAAATTCAATCATTGGAAAATTACTGGGTCAAAAATGCTGGCCTCTGTGTAGCATGACTTTTGTGCATTGTCCGTGCAGCTGCCTTCCCGCTCAATAATTTCTCGATTTAAAAAAAAAACAGTAATTAATTTAAAAAAATTAAAAAACTGAAGTGACGCAGTGCTCCAAATTTATCGTTATAACATCGTCATAGGAGACGCTGCCAACAATTAACCTTAACCCTGGTGAGAAGATGAACTTCTTCTTTGGAAACAGTAGATTCCCCTGACAAGCTCTGCTAGCAAATCTTAAGTCAAGCGTGGAAGAGAAAGTGTGTTTTTTCTGGGTTTTTTTAAAAATAAGTTGTCACCCCCCCCCCCCCCATTTCCCACCACTATTTGAATCCTATCCCCCCATCCTCCCACAGCCTCCCCCAACCCCAACTAAATATTCCTGCCCTCCTTAATTTCCTTTCTTTCATCCTTTACCCTTTATTTGCTCAACCTAGATGAGGGAGTCCCAAGTTTAAATACGGTAGTGCACAATGAGGGAGCCCCAACCTTAAACACGGTAGTGCACAATGTGTGTTCTCTGGAGCATATAACGTCGTCACGCGAAAGGACACCTTCCGGGTCGTTTGACCGGAAGACGGGTCCCTCCCTCTTTATTCTCGCCATTTCTCATATTTCTCCCAAAGCACTAAGACTTTGCAGCCGTCCATTCTCAACCGCGGCTGAGACCCGTCTTTGTCAGGCTCAACATTTAGCGACAAAACTGCGAATTCTGTAAATGGTGTGGGAAATCCCAAAACTATATGATATAGTTACTCTTGGTCCCATGCATTCTGTCACTCTGCTTATATGTAACGCCGAGAATGATGCTGTATAATTCATAAACCAAAATTCACGCTCTGGGATTTCCCGAAATGTTTGCACCTTCAAAACGTAATTAAACAACCCTTTAAAAAACAAGGCTTTCCGCATAAATCCTTTATAAAATGTAATATTGAGCAATGGGGTGGGGATTGGGGTGGGGATGATCATTTGACAAAACACGCATAAAAGTAACGCATTTTATAAGAATAATAATTAGTGCTCCCACCCTCCCACCAATGCTCGCACCCGCACCCTTTTTTTCGGAACTAATTTAGTATTCCAATGACCCACCCGCTTTTACACCGCAGATTTATTACACCAACTATTTCAGAAAAAAACAAAAGAAAATATTACGCACCAATCGTACATGCGATATATTTTGTTCAAGTATCTCATTTAGCGCAGTTATCGGGAATTTCCTTTCGTGGAATCTGTGTCGTCATAATATTTACTTTATCTCACCCATGAAAAACAGTTTAAAATCTGTTGGGGGTTGGGGTGGGGAAAAAAATTTGAAAGAATGTGTTGTCATTGGTAATTAGTCTATGTGTCAAGTTTCAGCTCGATCGGTTGACGGGAAATGAATGGGTCATTTAGTCGTCCGAAGGCCTTGCCGGTCAGCCAGCCAGCCAGCCAGCCACAAAAGCAAAGTTAACATAAAGAATTCAACACAAAAAAAAAGATAAGAAAATATTTCTTGAAAAACCTCGTGTTATCATCATCATTATATTATGTAGTTACAATAGTTCTATAGCGGTGATCAGGAATAATATTGTGGAGACCGCGTTCATTACAGTTTAAATCATGCAGTGCAATGTTGATTCGGTAATCAAATTCTATGTATCAAGTCGAGACTCGAGGGAGCACCCAGTGATTGTTACAACAAATGACATGTTATTTCTAGTTCAGAAAACAAATCGGTGAATTTACCAAAATGCCCAATTTACCAAAAATGCCCAGATTAAACTCATGACATCATGAGCAGACGTCAACACAAAGCTCTATAGCCCATAGCCCCGCAACTTCCGCTTACGCACTGTACACCTAGACCCTTCCCAGACTTCTGCATAGCTCACCATACTTAAACCACGATTTTGAAAGAAACACTTCTGATTTATTGGTCTTTACACGCACCATCATTTTAATTATCTTTTTCTCTTACAGACGTGGAATTAAAAGAACCAAGTTAAGCTTTCATGCTGTTATCAACGTTACATAAAATACCGATATTTGGTCACTATTTAAAGGCGAACAGAAATAGATGTGGTCATTGCATCATTTTGTTTGTTTGTTTGTTAAAAACTACACGTAAACTGTTTTAACACAAAGAAGCATGTACAGTTTGAACAATTCTTTTGATACGAATAAAATCATCGACCTCTTAGTTACTAATTCATGTATTTATGTTACCATATTTATGCAAATTTTAATGTTAAAAAACGAAACAAGTCCCGCAATAATAATAATAATAATAAGACAAAGCAATACGAATATTTTAAAAAAAATTCTGTTACAAGATCAAGACGTGGTTGCAGAGCTCTTCTCTTGCCAGCTAGCTGCAGCAGACGACATTGCATCTAATTTCATTCATATTAGATTTAAGACACAAACGCGACATTGAAACAAGAAAACAAGCGGCAATGCGTCAGATTGAGTATATAAGTAATCCATAGGGCATCCATGTAGTGGCGTGACTAGGGTTAGTGACGCCCGGGGTGGGCCGAGAATTTTCCCACCCCTTCCCCAAAAATCCTGCTGCTGGCCGAAAATGCCCCCCCCCTTTCCATATAAAGCAAAATGTGCCGCCCTGGGCGGAACTCTCCCTCCAAACCCCCTTCCTACGCCCCTGCATCCATACAACTTTAATAAATACAAGTTTTACGACACAAAAATTCATCAAGTTTGATCCGTACAATCAGAATGTATGTTTGATATTCGTGCACATTCATTATTGTCTCCTTGTTTTTAACTTGTCAGGAAATTTAGTGGAACTCATCCTCACCGTTGAGCGACCCCACCAGCTTGTAATCCTATTTCAGCTGTCCAGTTAACTAAACACGACTGTCCATCAACTGGACTTAATTATCCACCTACCCGTCCCTCACCCCCCCCCCCCCGGACCCCGGCCCCTTAAAAAAGACAGGATCATACCGCGTCATTTATGTCACGCGCGGACAGGCGGAAGGACAACATTTTAGCCAACAAATGACCGTCCAGATCAACTACAATGTCAATAGCTGACCCTTCGGGTGGACAACAGTGCAGCATTCGCAGTGCTGAATGGCTGACAAGTATCCCGGAAGAGAGGCGTTAGGGCAGACTTAATGCTATTGTGAAGCTGTTGGACACAGGTCGCTAGGTCAGCACATAGACATAGAGATATATAGACTGCGAGCTGATCATGCGCAAAGAAGGAAAGTGTGAAGCTAGCACGCAGAGTGAATGCCCTTGAGCACGCACCCCTCATCTTTGTTTCCCGTCTGCAGAAGTAGAAGAAAATACCTTGCTGTGCTGCATATAATTGTGCCACAAACGACACAAAACAATCAAGAGAGCAAGGAAACACCGGTAAGTTGATAGTTTGTGTTTCATTTAATTTACCTTGAATAGGATTTAATTTTCAAGATCCAGCTGAATTAAATAATCTACAGAAATTCACGGACAAGACTGATAAAAGCAGCTCTCAATTCAAGTTCAAGCCTAAGCCTAGTATTTATTTATTTATGTCAGGCTAACATACTAACAAAACACCAGTGATAAATAATCGAGTAGTTCAAAATAATAGGCATATTATTAAGACTAACTCACTAGACCGAGTTAATACTATAATATATGAGTATTAACATTAGTATTAGTATTAGCAGTAGGGCTACTGGTGTTTTGTTAGCCAGACATAAATAAATATGCCTTTGTCTTTGTAAAATAATTCGTATTAGTATTTAGTAGTAGAATTTTTCAACTCAAAATCAAATACTTTAATCTTAGTATTATTACTATTAGCCTAATTCATATATTTTATCAGCATACAATATTAATAATAGTAATAGCCAAATTACTTTTATGATATAATTATGGCTATCATTATCATTTTCTTATTTGTAAAATCATTTCATTAGACTAATAATACTAGTAATAATAAAATAAATATTTAGTTAAGCAATCCTACTCATCAAAATAAGAGTAAGAGGCTAATTGATATCAATTTCCAATAACTTATTTGCTAATTAATGTTTATTTCATTTTTTAAATTCCATTCCAGCCCTGAAAAAAGTATGACCGAGCAGAGCAAAAGTTAATTCTTCAGTGACAAGAATTCAACATAGTGACCACTAAAAAAATGAATTGGATATGATCATAATACAAAGCTTTTACCAATGTTCTTCTGTCTGCAGGGGGATGGACAAATTGCAGAAACCATAATAGCTGATCGCAAAATAAAATAGTAAATTCTATCAATATAATTAATATAAAAATTCTTTGACTAGATTGTGAGTGGTTAGATTTTGTTCATATCCACAATTGGATAACCAATTCATTATCAATCAAAGGCTGGAAGGACTATGGCGTGAGTTATGAAAAGTTGCAATCTATGATTTGCATTATAAACTTAAAAACGAAAGCACCGGAGTGAAGTTCTAGAAGGTGCAACTGTGAAACCTATGTTCCTGATGCATTCAACAGTTAAATAATATTCTAAACCACGATGTCCATGTTGCTGAACAAAAAAAACTAATTAAAAGAACTTCATTTTCCTAATAAACTTACACTTTTTCACTTTTTAAGTTTTAAAATTGATTTTTTTCTGTTGTTTTGTAAGGTAGAATCCTAAAATTGCAGCTAATATACAAGCGATAGTGATAAAATTTGGTGTGTATCTTCCTTTAACTATTTTGTGGGCAATGAGCTATACAAAAGTCAATTTTGTTCTATTACTTTTTTAAAAATAACTTTTTACTTTCCTAGGATGATAAATTTTAAGCGTTTTCTGCCGAGGCAAATTTTGGAAAATTAAAAAAAAAAGTTTTGAAAAGTTTGAAGGAAAGTAAACTAGCTCAGTACCTCTAAATATACTTGAAGTTTATGAATCAATGTTTTAAGCAATATGTAAGTTTGTTTGTAAAATTGCGCAACAGAGTAGATAATAACATTAATAATAATAATATTAACACTTCTTACTTGGTAAGACATTTTTACATTTAAATAGATAACTTTTAAACTAATAAAGCTACTGCTATAAAATTTTCAATACGAACAGATAATGTCCATCTAAAAGTAAGACACATTTAAAATAAATGAAATACAGATTAGAAAAATTTATGCAATTTTAGAAAAAATATTTCTTGAAAAGTAGCCACAGCCGAGACATTTTTACATTTAAATACATAACGTTTAAACTAATAAAGCTACTGCTATAAAATTTTCAATACAAACAGATAATGTCCATCTAAAAGTAAGACACATTTAAAATAAATGAAATACAGATCAGAAAAATGTATGCAATTTTAGAAAAAATATTTCTTGAAAAGCAACCACGGCCGAGACATTTTTACATTTAAATACATAACTTTTAAACTAATAAAGCTACTGCTATAAAATTTCCAGTAATAATAGTTTGTGAAAATCCAAATGTAACAGAATATTCAAATATTGCAAAAGCAATTAAAATCATGCTATAAAAAATTAAAAAATAGTCAACGTGAATAGACAATAGTATAGCCTAGGTCTACGTTAAAATCTTAGCCTTTAGTTTGTCACAATTGACAATGAGTTACAATAGTCAACGTTAATAGCCTAGTTTAAAAACTTGGCCTATAATTATAAAACAGTAATATAAATAAATAATTTTAAAAAAATAATATACCGGCGATATCGGTATTATTAATTTTAATTTTATATATAATAATTTATATACTAGATAATAATGCTCTGTTGATCATAGCCATTTGAGAATCCCTTTGTGTGGGACTAACACTAAAAAAAAAATCTATGCCATGCAAATCATTTATTTGTGTATAGTTATAATGTTAATGGTTAATCACTCTGAAATAATGGAAATCTACTGAGGACGCTCTGTTGGCGAGACCGTCGATGGGGTGCATGGTAAGGGGAAATTACTCTTTCCGGCACGGCTTCAAGAATTACTGCCGATAGTCAGTCTATATATCTCTATGTCTATGGGTCAGCAGCGTTAGTAGAGAGCCGGCAATCAGTGCCATCTCTCTGAACATTATCACCTTGGCGACATCACTGCAAAGTCTGTTTTCACAATAGATGTCGTCCATTTTGGATTTTTTTTTAAAATTTTACACATGCGGAACAAATATGTGTTTGATGACGCCATTCGTCAGTTAATTTCGCCAAAGACGATCCAAGGTATTACGTGTACCTGAATTTTTTGTGGTTGTTTTTTTCTTCCGACAACGTAAGGCCCCTGAACGTTACACTGCTCTGATTAACTTTCCTTCAGGTCAAAGATACACCTCAGTGGTGTTCCAAGAAAGTTATCCCCCCATAAGTACGCCTATAAATTATAATGTAACAGTCGATGGAAGGCTAAAGAGATGAAGCCGCAGGGTGATAGGGTAGGAAAGAGGTACTCGAAAGAACTGGAGCATTGGGGTCCTCTAATAGCCCCGGGGAGCCCTTCGTGTAGTTTAATGGGGGCCTTCGTTGGAAAATCAAGAATAATCATTCAGTTTTGAAGTGATTCATAATTTCGACGGTCTATGAAATAAGGGTATTTCGTAAGTTATGAACCTTCGTGTGTTGACTTCTGTGCTACATGGCGTTTTAAATTAAACAACCCTTAAAAATAATATTTTTTTCGTATAAATCCTTTATAAAATGTCATATCGAGAATCGGGGGATAGGTCTGAAAATTTGACAAAATATGCATACAAGTTATAAGAACCCCAATAAGTGCTCCCCCCCACTCCACTGGCTCGTAACCGCATATTTTTATCCCGCCACTGAACTATATTATATTCTAATGACCCACCCGCTTTTACATCGCAGATTTATTACACCAACAATTTTAGAAAAACAAAAGAAAATATTAAGGATCAAACACACTTGCGATATTTTTAAAAACAAATTATCTCATTTAGCGCAGTTATCGGGAATTTTATATTACATTCCCATTGAAAAAACGAGAAAAAAAATATTTTTCGAAAAATGTATTGTTATCGGCAACGAGTTCAGTGCCAAGTTTCAGCTCGATAGCTTGACGGGAAGTGTGCCAATTAGCCGTCCGAGTATTTTGCCACCTAGCCAGCCACAAACAAAAGAGAAGCTAATATAAAGGATTATACAAAGGTGGCAATTGCATCTAGAGATGTCCGTACAGTTGTCTACTTTTATAACTTATATGTGGGGGGGGGGGGGGGTGTTTGAATTAGTTTGAGAAACACTTTTATTTTTTTCATAAGAAAGACTGTGTATTTACAAATGTGTTTTTAATTTTATTTTATGTGCTTTTATTCGGCTTGAAATGTTGCCTGTGTCTGTTTGTCTAGGTCAACCGAAATGTTGCCTGTGTCTGTTTGTCTAGGTCAACCGAAATGTTGCCTGTGTCTGTTTGTCTAGGTCAACCGAAATGTTGCCTGTGTCTGTTTGTCTAGGTCAACCGAAATGTTGCCTGTGTCTGTTTGTCTAGGTCAACTGAAATGATGCCTGTGTCTGCTTGTCTAGGTCAACTGAAATGATGCCTGTGTCTGTTTGTCTAGGTCAACTGAAATGATGCCTGTGTCTGCTTGTCTAGGTCAACTGAAATGTTGCCTGTGTCTGTTTGTCTAGGTCAACTGAAATGTTGCCCGTGTCTGTTTGTCTAGGTCAACTGAAATGATGCCTGTGTCTGTTTGTCTAGGTCAACTGAAATGATGCCTGTGTCTGTTTGTCTAGGTCAACTGAAATGATGCCTGTGTCTGCTTGTCTAGGTCAACTGAAATGTTTCCTGTGTCTGCTTGTCTAGGTCAACCGAAATGTTGCCTGTGTCTGCTTGTCTAGGTCAACTGAAATGTTTCCTGTCTCTGTCTTGGGTCAAATCTTGTCAATAAGTTTTCGATCTGTTCTCTGCGTCCACGGTACTTGAAATTTTGCATAGTTTTTCAATGCCGGTGACAACACATTTTAGTAGATCAGCAGTAACCCCCCAATGATCGTCGAGTCTTAATTTTGATCCAACTTCTGAGGTTTTAATTGAGCTGAAACTTTGTACAACTACCCACCGTGATGACAAGATAAACCTACATGATCAGTTGGAGACCATTGACCGTCACTAACCCTTGAGTGACCTACGCGGGTCAAAATTTGCTTCTCAAAGTTGACCCACTTTTTTTTATGTCTGATTGAAGTGAAACTCTGTGCAACTACCCACCACTGATGACAAAACAAACCTTTATGATCAGTAGGTCACCAGTGACCTCCACTGGTCATTGGTTGACCTCTGCAGGTCAAATATTGCATCGTATTATTTAACGACTTCCTGATCTACAACTCACCTGAAACTTTGTACACTTCAGCACCAACAAATGACAATATCGGTACAAACTTTCATAATCAGTAGGTTAGCAGTGACCCCACTGACCCTTGAGTGACCTCTATGAGTCTAATCTTGCATCTCAACTTAAGCGACCTGTTCTCTGCATCCGATGGACTTGAGAATAAAAGCGGTAGATACGATGTGCTGTTCTGGACGTAACTTCTGAGAACACGTAGAGTCTAGTTAGCGTCCAAAGCACGGAGATCGTGTATGGAACGCCGTTCTGCGTGAAATTAAAGGGAGATCAGCAACAGACTCTCTTTAAAATTTAAAGCTGAGTAGTATTTCTTGCAGCACTTCACTTCCTATCCATGTTTGGCGCCTTCGATTTTAGTTTTGTAGCCAGGATTAATTGTAAGAAAATCCTGGTCTGCCTCAAGCAATTATTTTGTACTTTTTAGTGCATGTTAATAAAAGCGTGTTTTTAAGAATATTTATTAGAATTTATTTCATTTATTAAACTATCAAATAAAAATTATTCATTTTCTTTGTAATACCTCTGTCATAAATACATCTGCCCTCTGTCATTTCTGCATGTGCCTGGTGTCATTATTGTACATGCGCTCAGTGGCGTAGTGAGGGGAGGGCAAGGGGGGGCATCATGCCCCGGGCGCTACTCACAAAGGGGCGCCAAATGGTATATTTTACTATAATATTGTATGGTTTTCGAATAGGGGGGAGGGCGCTAAAAAGGTATTCGGGGGCGATAAAAAGGTATTGTGCCCCGGGCGCAAGTTTAGCTCACTACGCCACTGCATGCGCTACCCATTATTTTTCTCCTGCTGTCTTGGACGAATTGTGGATTACAACGTCACGTGTCACTTTGATGGATAATTGTAGATATCAAGTAAAAATATTAATATAAAAAAATAATTAAAATACCGAACTGTTTTCAGAGTTCGATAAACGGGACGAGACACTCAACTTTATGAGACCCATGATAGATTTTTCTAAAATGCCAAATTATTGTAAACAGTTTTTAACATTTAAATTCCTTAAAATGTAACATTTTTTAGTAATTAATACTACTTAATTATTAATAGTTGTAATAAACGAAGTGGCTATTGGTACCTGGGTACCAGAATTGAGAGGTTGGGATTAACAAACGATTTAAAATATTATTGTTGGGTTTGTAAAACCAAATGATGTATCAAATGAAAGATAATTGAATGAACTATACGTTTGTAAACTTAATTCTTCCTTTTAACTAAAATAAACTACTGCAAATGAAATCCGAATAGCATTAGTCAAAATGGAACCGGACACGCAGCGCCGCCATTCGCACCCGGGTACCATTAGACTCAATGCTCTTCGGATGTCATTTGTAGTAGTTTTTTTTTTATAGTAAAACTGAAGAATTAAGATTACAAACATATAGTACATTCAATTATCTTTCATTTGATATCTCATTTGGGATTACAAACCCAACAATAATATTTTAAATCGTTTTTTAATCCCAACCTCTCAATTCTGGTACCCGGGTACCAATAGGTGCAGCCTTTAATAAATGAATTGTATTTTAACCATCTGTATCAGAGAGTTTAATATAACATGAGGACACAACTCTGTAAAACTAAGCCAAAGTTAACCTCAAAAGGAAGGGGAAATAAAATATTTATAAACTAAACAAAAAAGCAAAGAAAGCCCCAGTTGGACAGTTTTATACAAGTATTTTATAATTAAATCTAAATTAATATTGCTTTGTTTGCAGAGGTGACCTAGTGAAAGATTTGTTTTTTCAATTGAATTCTAGCAACTGATCAAACAATAATAGGTTATATGTATTACTATTACTCAGGTACTAGTTTGTCTTCTTTTTACAGCACACTTGTCACCAACTTAGTTAACTTTATAACATGCAGTAATAAAACTATAAGAAATATAAGAGAGGCAGTGCATTGTAAATTTGCATACATTTCTTCAAATTATTTGTTACAAACCAATCAAGTTTTCTGCTAAAAATAACTTAATGTTTATGCATGCAATAAAAAATTTATTATAAATCATAGTGATTTTAATTATAAGAAAATTATCCCGATCAAAGTAAAACAATTATTTTGGGATAAAATTTTGCTTCCTGTGGCATTTCACCATTTCTTATCCTGATTCTCTTTGTAAGTTATATTCAAACTTTTTCTTTCTTCTTCCAGTATATGCATAGTTGTGCGTGTAGAAATTGGTGTTAAAACCCCAGGATGCAGTTTTTCACTTTCAAAGTGGAGTAACAGGAAGTATGTTTGAAAGAACTCAATTTTTTTAAATAATTTAATAAAAATTGGTTGATTAACGTCACACTTGTTTCAGCTGCCTATATTTTACTGTCACACTTTTTTCAGCTACCTATATTTTACTGTCACACTTGTTTCAGCTGCCATATATTTTACTGTCACACTTGTTTCAGCTGCCCTATATTTTACTGTCACACTTGTTTCAGCTACCTATATTTTACTGTCACACTTTTTTCAGCTACCTATATTTTACTGTCACACTTGTTTCAGCTGCCCTATATTTTACTGTCACACTTGTTTAAGCTGCCCTATATTTTACTGTCACACTTTTTTCAGCTGCCCTATATTTTACCACAACACTTGTTTCAGCTGGCCTATATTTAACCCCAACATGAAAACAAAACTTTAACTCAAAGGAATATATTTAATAAAACATGTATTTACATTTATTTGTACATTGTGACATAAAACCTTAACAATTCAGGCTTAATGAAATCCACGACTTTTGTTCCACAAACATCCATAGTTTGATGCATTCAATCAGGCATAAGCTTGTGCAGGACTCCATCCAGCAGACAACCGTCACACTAATTCACCACAGTTGGAAATGATGACTTTCTGTGATGGTTTACCACTTTTGCTCCCCACAGCCTGAAAATAAACAACCTTAAGTTTTTATTTTCACGGATGGAGGAACAGTAAATCGTATGACTAAACTCACTCTTCCACTGTCAATACAACAAATGCCATCTCCACCATTCTCTCTTGCAAAATTATAATTCTTGGACTTTTAAAATCCTTTTAAAGATATGGCCAAGAACTAGCTCATTTAAAATTGAACATTATTAGTCTGCATAGTTCCACTGCAGTTTGATAAAGTAGCATTAAATTGAGTATCAGGCTTCACATGCATTGTGTGGCACTGCCTTTAATCCTCTGGTGTAAACCATAGCTAAAATGATTCATTCTCAGGCAGAGCTACATTTTACCCCAATAAGAAATTTACATTTATGCATAGGTATTAGTAGATATTCTTGCGGTACATTACCTCCATCTTCTTGACAATATCCAAGCCTTCAATAACTCTGCCAAAAACAACATGTTTTCCATCTAACCTGTTTGAAACCATAGGAAGGAATATTTAAATGTCTTTGGCTTAGTATTAGTATTACAACAAAATTAATAAATATAAAAATTCAGAGGAGCACCAAGTCATATATTTTTTTTATTATTCTACAGGCTAAAATTACGAATTGTGCCTGATCACTTAGCCGTAACTATGTCCAAGCTATCTTGTGATGATTTAAAATTTTTTAAAAGTGTATCTGTATGACATAAATGGGAAAATCTATCAGAAAAGAAAAGTTCAGTGTTTACTAATCAGCATATTTGCAATGAGTCGCAGATGGCCAGCATGTTTGTAGCTCATTGAAAGTTCTTATAAAACCAGATTAAATACAGTTAAATATTACAATGCATTCCTAATTTGTTGGTATAATCCTAAAAGTTAGCATTATTCAAATAATGACTAAAGTAATACAATAATTTAATTTATTCCCAGAGCTCTGGGAAAAAAAAAAGAATGCATTCCAGGGGAGCAAACTTGCCATTCTGTTCTTTCTGTGGTCAAAAAGAACTGAGATCCATTTGTGTTTGGTCCTGAGTTGGCCATAGACAGTGTGCCTAATCAAACAAAGCCATGAAATACAATGTCACTTACATTTTTAAATTCACCTTTTTTTTTTTATATAAATACAATATTTTAAAAATTATTATTGCTAAGTTTTACATTTCAGCAGGCCTAAGGAAATCATCATTTTAATTTTTTAAGAAGATTGTTTTATTCTGTAATAGAATTGTTCAAATTATTATAAAGGTGATCTCTTCCACTTGAAAAAGATTTAAAATTATCCTAAAATGAATACAACAACATGCCTACCTGGTCCTGTGTGTTTCAGTGTGAAGTTTTCATCATCAAACTTGCGCCCATATATGCTCTTGCCACCTGTGCCATTATGATTGGTGAAATCACCTCCTTGGCACATCTCAGTAAAATTAAGGATAAACATTTGATCAAAGAGCAGACGTAACTCAGACCAAAGTCTGCTTTCAGGTTAAGTTGTTTAAAGTCATTTTAAAAAAAATTGTTATGACAATTTTAGAAACAATTTTTTTTTAATTGATATTAATTGAATGTAAATGATAAATAGAACATTTCTAAAAACTGCTAATAAAAAAATTTAATTTGTTAAATAAATTAAAGGTGCTTTTTAATATTTTTATAATTTTTCACAAGATAAATCAATGGTGACGTACACCGAGTAATGGATATATATTTTTTTTAAAAGCCTACACATCTCACAGTTTATTGTCGCCTTGGAGAATCTGACCACACAATGGTTCATCTAACGACTTGTTACAAACTGACTTTAAAAACAACATATCTCTTTTTTACACTTATACTGAAAAGACTGGATACAAATAAATGAAAACAAGTTTTCATTTATTTGGATCAGTCAATGAACCTTAAATTATAAAAAATAAAATAGTTTTAAAGAGTAGAATATCCAGAATAACATTGTAATTGCAAGGATACAAATTGTGGTATAATTCTGTGAAATGAAGAACCTTTATACCCATAGCCTTTTTCATGAGTGCACAGACAACGAAAATTCTCTGGAAAAAAAAATTATTAAAAATTTTAAAAAGTGTCAGTATGTCTAATTTCATATACAAAAAAAATCAAATATTGTAGCTTTCAAAGAAGCAAGACTTCATAATTTGCTCTTTGCCACTTCTAGAAAAAACTGTTGCTCATAACTCAAATATTACAAGCACAATTTATCTTATATTTAATTTTGATGTTCCAATCCAATGGGAAAATAATATATTTAAGTTTAAGAAACAACAAATGCCGGGTTCGGTTACTGGGCCACGAAAACAAAATTACTAGAAAAAATAAAAACAGTTGAAAATCTAGGTTAGAATGTCATGACATGCTCAATAAATTATTGTTAAGTTTCATTTCTTTAAATTTTTGTATGAGTAAAATGCTCTATTATAATATATGAAAACTATGTGGAAATTCATATCCGTTATGTTACCTAAAGGCCAGTACAGGTGATAAAAATGTTAGTGAATCACAAATAAGAAATATAAAAATAACCGGGCCAAAAAAAAAAAAGGTTGGGTAAAGCTTTATATAGACTATTTTTAACAAATTATTTGTTCCATTAATTTTTAAATGTTAAGAATATATATCTCATTTTATTAATATTTTTTTTGTGTTGCTAATATCAAAAATTGATCAATTTATTTTAAAAAAGGAATGACTCATAATTCTCTTTTTAAAAGAAACAACGGTGTACATGGAAGGTATGAGTTTACACAGAAAGACCTAATGAGGTGTATTTCAACTACCGTATTTTCGCGTATATAAGATGCATCTTATACAAAGATTTACATGTCCCACACATATATGGGTGCATCTTATGTAAATTATTTTTTACACAACTTGTCAAAACCAGCGTCTTATATATGGGTGCGTTTTATAATAGGTGTGTCTTATATGCGTGATAATACGGTAAGTATTTTTTAACACGAATGAACGGTTAAGTGTGTGTATTGAAGGACTATTATTGCGGTCAATTTTCCTGTTTCACAATTTTCATTCCTAGTTGTAAAAATAATTGGGTAAGTGTTCAGTAATTTCCACGTGTACCAATTCAAATTTAAAATCCTTTTGTTTCAATGCTTTGTATATCTGGAGTTTATTGTTTCTAGAATCTAGATACCAGGTACTCAACCCATCCGCTTTTGGACCAGCGGCAGATAAGAATAAACAATAATCTTTGCCGTCCCGCCTCAGACATTTCTTTGATCAGCCACTAAACTAAACAAATAAAAGTTGTAATGAAGCCTTGCTTACATCCGACGGGTGATGAAACATTAGACACATTTCATGTATGATAAAGGAAGGGAAAACACTGGATATAAATTGCTCAGTGCTTCTTATGTAATTTTTGTTTACACAAATCGTCAAAACCCGCGTCATATACGGGTGTGTCTTATATACGGATGCGTCTTATATGTGCAAAAATATAATTTTTTTTTTATCCCAGATAAGAACACCACCTATGCAAAATTTTTAATATTTCTCAAGTAAACTAACCAGCTGTTAATGGCACTACATCAGCCCTCAGCTCAATCACAATACGTCCGACCTCTCTGCTGCCAATTTTGATATCCATGAAAACCTGAGAACATCCTCCTGACTTTTGTTTTTTAGATGGTGTTGACGCCTCCTGTATTTAAAAGGATCAGAACAAAGGTTTGAAACAAAAATTTTTGGTGTTTTATCATTTTAATTAAATATACAACAAATCTGAGGTTCACATCCATGATTCATAAAATATGAAGTGTTGGAAAAAATACACATACTTTCCCGCACCACTAATTATACACATGTATGACTGTTTTAAACTATGATTTTCTGGTTACATTGACCTATGTGTTAATTCTTTTCATTATCACAGGGAACAACAAAATTAATACCGGGCTTGCTTTTCATTAAATCTGAATACATGAATCAAATGGTATGAGTTGGAATTTAGACAAAACAAAACCATTTTTATTCAAGCCTCACTTATCAGAACCTTGCTCACAAGCTTGATTTCAAACCCCAACCACTAAAAGAATAATAAATAAAAACATTCAAAGAACTCAGTGTTCTTGAGAAGTGGTCAAGATTTTACCTGAGCGTCTTCATTGCTTCTCTTCTCTCCCTTCTCAGTAATCTCAGCCTCTGGATCTTCAGGCTGCACCTCTTCTGTTTCTTTGTCTTTCAAAGTGGCGCCGGCATGTTCCTGTAACCAGGCATCATCAGCCCATACTGCGCAATAAAAAATTTTTTTAAAATATTTTCCTACTTTCATATTTGCCATTTTTTGCTTCATAAATGTTATTATACAAATATAAAAGAGGAAGAAGAAGAGGAAGACAGAGAAAAAGATGGGAAGATAACATCAAAGAGTGGACGGGATTAAAACTAGGCGATGCTATGCGTAGTGTAGAAGACCGAGAGGAATGGAGAAGGATAGTTTTCATTTCATCTGTGGCGCCCCAATGTTATCAACACCTAATGTGCTCCACCAGATGTATTATTAGAACCACTGATGTGCTCTTAATTCAACTAGAAACTTAAGATTAGGACTTTGAACTTCTGTTTAATGAATCACATTCAAAAGTAAATCTTGCCTCTTCTCAAAGATTTTTAAATAATTATAAAAAATTAAGGAGACGTAGTTACATTCAGCTGCGGAAAAAAGCCCTGACATATAAGTTGTATGAAAATTAACAAACATCAAGTGCGGCCAACTTGGCCTGCACTCTGGCGATAAAAGCTAAATTATTTAAAGTTGGTACCTGCTTTCGATGCTCCTTCTTTTAGCTTCATTGGTTTAGCCAAATTTACACGGACTGTGCGTCCAAAGAGCTCAGACTCATTCATATTGTCAATGGCATGTGCTGCATCCTAGGAAGAACAATCAAGACATTTACATTCTTTGAAGGATAAATTTAAATTTTACATTATATCTTTCATTAAATACATTTCACTCTAATCATTTTATGTGATATGAAATGAACTTGGTCATGATTTATTTGAAAGAGCCATTATTTTACCATTTGTTGATGTTTTTTTGTATTGAAAATTACGGAACAATGAAAACAAATTGAAATATCTAATTAAAGTAATTAACTTCAAAACAAATGTCACTTTAAATGTACATGATGTATTAAATTGAGGAAAAAACTTTTTTTTTAAATTTGTGATAATATATGTTTAAAGAGGCAGAAGTTTAAATTATCTATAATGACTTATGAATTTATGTAATAAGTGCATGTTTTTTTTTCAAAGTTCTGCAGTTCTCTTTGTATGTTAATAGTAAAATTATTTTGTTTTCAAATTTTAAAATGCATTGCTACTTTTGTAAGGGGTACTGGGTATAGAAAAGGCCAAGAAACACTACTCCAAGATAAACAAAATAACTCTGATACAAACTAAATAGCTCGGAGGTGAACTTAGTTACCTCTGCTATTTCGAATTCAACAAAACCAAACCCTCTGTGCTTTTCTGTTGAAAAATAATAAAATACACAAATTAACATTTTTTTTACTATAAAATCATTTCATTTTGTTGGACAAGAACTAAAAAAAAAAATTGAATGCAATATTTTTAAAGTGTTTGAAAAATGAGCTTGTTATTGTTTTCTTTGTCAAGTATATTGTTACGTACCATTATGGTTTTGAGGATTTAATCTGTTTTAAGATTTGGCTCATATAATAAACAATACGTAACAAAGAACTAAAAATCACATTATGCAAAGAAAACAATACCAGAGCTAGTGATACTAACAATATTTAATTAATTATACCAATAAAGTTCTACACAAATACAAATTTGAGTAAAGAAGAAAAAAAACTGTATCAACATAGAGCAAGTGAAAAAGGTAGACTCCTCAAAATACAAATATTAATTAACACACACACAATTATACAACATCTCATATATGTCCCTCTAAGTCTATCTCAGACATAGGCAAACTACGGCCCGCGGGCCATATACGGCCCGTTGGGCTTTTTAATCCGGCCCGCCGAACTCGTCCACGTTATATTATTAACTCTTTCGCTGCTGAGCAACGCACACTGCGTTCATCCGCCGTTCTTAAAACCGCGGACCAACGCGCTCTGCGTCATTTCGATATCATGTTTGTTTCTTTGCTATTTCTCGGTTAAACTTTTTAAGATCTATTTTTAAATAAAACTTTTACATAGAAGAGTGGTACTTCATTGTTTACAAGCGAATTCAAGGTTTACTTGTCACTTGAAGCATTATTTTAGTGATTTTCTTCGCGATTTTTTTAATTCCCATATTTCACCAGCAGATGGCGCACCCCGAAGACATTGACCCTTGAGTGTGATGCATTACGGTTACTCTCTACTTCATTTTTTCGCTTTGCACTTTCAGCCCTTCAGTAAAAATGAGCGGACAGAAGAAAAGAAAAGTAGACAGTGAGTGCCGAGTGTTCAATAAAGAGTGGACAACAAAATATTTTTTCACTGAAGTCCGATCAAGAGCTGTATGTCTGATATGCCAAGAAACTATAGCAGTTTTTAAAGAATACAACATCAGCCGCCATTTTACCACAAAACATGCTATCTACGCTAGTAAACAGTCTCCACAAGAACTGGCGGCTAGAGCTCAGAGATTGACGGCTAATTTACAGACTCAGCAAAATATTTTTCACAGACAAACTGCGATTCAAGAGTCAAGTACTAAGGCAAGTTTTTTGCTGGCATTCAAATTAGCAAAGGCCAGTAAGCCTTTCTCCGAAGGCCAATTTTTAAAAGAATGCATTGTTGAGACAGCAGGTCTCTTGTGTCCGGAGAGCAAAGGCAAATTTGAACAAATCAGTTTATCACGCAGAACTGTGACTCGCCGTGTCGAATTGATTGACAAGGATATAGCTGGCAAATTAAACAAAAAGGCGGAGTCCTTTAAGTTTTATTCACTAGCACTGGATGAAAGTAACGACATAAAAGACACTGCACAGCTACTAATTTTTATCCGAGGGATTAGCGACAGTTTTGAAATCACAGAGGAATTATTGACAATGGAGTCCATGAAAGAAAAAACGAGGGGAGGGGGACTTGTATAACCAGGTGTCTGCTGTCTTTGAGAGAATGAAGCTACCTTGGAGTAAACTTGCCAATGTCACCACGGATGGATCGCCAAATTTAACTGGGAAAAACGTTGGGCTGCAAAAAAGATTGCAGGAAAAGTAAAAGAGGAAAATCCTGATCAGGATGTTATTTTTTTTCCCTGCATCATTCATCAGGAAGTTCTGTGTAAGTCTATATTGCAGCTAAATTACGTCATGAATCCAGTCATAAAACTTGTTCACTTTATACGAGCAAGGGGACTTCAGCATCATCAGTTTATTGCGTTCCTGGAAGAAACCGATGCAGATCACCAGGACTTATTTTACCACTCTAGTGTGCGCTGGCTAAGTTTGGGTAAAGTCTTTCAAAGAGTGTGGGAGGTGAAGGAGGAGATCACTGCATTTTTGGAGTTAATGGGGAGATCCGACGAATTTCACGAGCTAAGCGACAAGAACTGGCTTTGTGACTTTGCGTTTGCTGTGGACAAAGTTTCGCACATGAATGAGCTGAACACCAAGCTACAGGGGAAAGATCAATTTGTGCACGACATGTACACAAATGTTAGGGCCTTCAAATCCAAGCTGACTCTTTTCTCCAGACAAATTTCAAACAAATCTTTCACTCATTCCCCACTCTAGCCATGCAGAAAGAGGCGACCCGAAACGCGCAGAAATACAGCAAATCACTGGACGACCTGCACGGAGAATTCTGCCGTCGTTTCTGTGACTTTGAAAAAATTGAAAAGTCACTTCAGCTCGTGTCCTGTCCCCTGTCACAAAAAGAGACCAACAACACTGTTCCCACTGAAACTGAATGGGAGTTTATTACTACGTTATTAAATTAATAAATTTGTAAAACAATTTTTACAATAAACTAAGCACAATGGTGTTTTGCTGCCTATGAAAGGCCAAATCTTTTCATGTAATGATTTTTACATTTAATATACACATAAACACACCAATCTCCTATTCTGACCCGGCCCCTCTGTCAAATTTTAGAAACCATTGTGGCCCGCGAGTCAAAAAGTTTGCCCACCCCTGGTCTATCTACTAAGAAAGCACACAGCCTATATGTAGGGACAAAATCAGAACTATTTAGTACAGAAATTCTAGAAATTGCGTCAGCTAATGGCATTCTGTAGAATAAATACAACGCATATGAATGTAAACAACCTTTTCCCAATGAAGGTAGGCATGGGTATGGGATGACACAGCACATTTGCTCGGTGACGTCAATATTAAGGCAATACTAAGGGGAGAAAAATAGCTCTACACATAGACTATTAGTTCATTCACTGTAAACAGTTCTTTCAAAAGAGTTCAAGACTCTCAGATATTTTATCATGTTTTTATTTACTTTATCGATATGCCACAATATTTTTTAATTATCTTTTAATCCCTAACTTCTTGGCTTTGGTTATAAATCTGTATGGGTAGTTTTAAGCACATAGTCCTTTTAGTGATGTATAACAGAGAAATCGGTAGAGAGAATTGGGAAACAGGTAACAAACAGAGGTAGCCCAAAGTTTTAAGTGCTGAGCATTCTTTTAAGTGGTTCTACAAATAAAATACAAGTTAAAATGTATTTGAATGAGTTTAACTGTTAGTCCTGTCAAAATTTTCTCGCAAAAATATTTATATTGTTAAAGATAAATTGTTAAAAAGTGAATGTTATCTACATCACAAGAAGATAGAAAAAGGATGCTTTTGAATACAGGTGTTCAAAAGGTGGTTTTCAAAAGACATAATTTGATAAAAACATTTAAGTTTTCATTATGTTAATATTCTATTTTTATGCTTCTTCTCTTTTTTTCTCCTAAATTGAATCATCCTTTATTTCCTTTATATCCAACTCCTCTATGCTATTTTCCCTCTGACTCTGTCCTAACTCACCACAGAAAAACTCAGAAAAACTAACAAAGGTATGTTCATTTTCACTTCTCATTTACATATTTATGATTCATTTGGTTTCTTTTTAAAAAATAAAGATTATTTTTTATGATAAAGGCACATTAGCATCTTGTTCTCTGGTTTATTCCTAATTGTCAGCATATTTTTCGATAATGGTAACTTAAATGAATAAGAAAAATAGCTTGTTGATATAGAAATTAATAAAAATTATTTACCTGTTTCATAATCTAATGGCATTTGAATGTCGATAATTTCTCCAAAAGGAATAAAAGCAGAATGTAAAATCTTTTCATCCACCTCCTCTGCACATCCTCCTGAAAACAAAGTGCAAAAAAAAAAAAAAATAGAAATAGAAACTTAGAATTATAATATTAATTAAATAAAGATCATATGTAATCTCACTAATGCCTCAGCTGCACATATTATATGTTTGCATTATTACCATACTCCACATGTACGCGCCAAACATTTAATGTAACTAATTAATAGTGTCATGACACAGCTAACTTGAAAAAGTTTGTTTCATACTGGAAACATTTTCTTTTTACATGCTAATCAGCCTCTCATTTTATTTACTATCACAGATGCCAGAATAGCAATGACGATGCTAAGTTTTATCCAAGTAGGCCTCCATAAAATACAACCCATGCACTTATGGTTTACTGAACATTGAATCAATCACATGAATCACAAAATCAGGCTCTTTTAACAGTATCAGTCAAATTACTACACTTTTTACACTGTTTACTAACACAAGTCGTAGAAAATATATAGACCTAAAATCAAAGACAGTTTTAAGGGAGACTCTCTCTCTGAGCGACTATGCCTACTGACTCTACGCACACTCAAGACGTGTCAAGGCAGCAAACTAAAACATTAAAGGAAGATTTAAACATTTGCCAAAGTAGCTTGACATCATTTATGGGTGGTCCCTTTCCCATATCCTCTTCTAAAAGATTGAATAAATGGAAAATGACTTTTTTTTAAAAACTAAAACATTTAATGAAATGTTTTCATATAACAAGATTACTTAAAACTCAAGTCTCCTATAAATTTGAAGAAGAAAAAACTAGTTAAAGTAAACACTAAGAAAAAAGAGCATCAATATGTTAGCACCATTAATTAAAGATTATAAACCAGTGTCACTGTGATCAAATTTAAGCATAATAGCTTGTTATCTCCCCTTCTAAGCCAACTTTTATTTACTACCAACTTTTATTTACTGCCAACTTTTATTTAATATAATATTTTTTTATAAAAAGGCTCTGGTTTTGTTCTGGTAGGGTACATTGCTGAATCCATGTACTGGCATATTTGCAACGGTTGGGGAAGCAATGCTGGTATCCAAGCAGCTCCTGGAGGCATTCCAGCGATGGGCAGCACGCTTTGTCCTGAACCGCTACAGGAATATCTCAAGTGTTGACAGCACGCTGGAAACACTTGGTTGGTCACCATTTGAAAAATGGAGATAATTATCCAGGCTCTCCATGATGTTCAAGATAAAAAAATGGGCTGGTCCACTGCTCCAGCATTAAACAGAAACTTGTCTCTCTCCCTCCTAGACAGAGACGAGGCCATGACAGGCTGTTCCGGCTCATAACAGCAAAAACACAGTAGAGTAACTGCTCATTACTGCCAAAGACCATTAGGGACTGGAACAAGCTTTCAGAAGGAACAGTTGAGACGACACGTGACACATTTGTGTATGTTATGTGTCTATTTCCTTCCAACCCCCAGTTTTTAATACCATCGCTGAGTAGCCCTTGCAACCAGTGAAGTATCCTCTTTAAAACCATGCATAGAAACCTTGTGAATCCCCTCTAAAAAAATAAGTGCCAGAATGATCAATACATTAATCGTGGGCCATCAAAATATAGAAGAAGAGAAGAAATAAATATGTATTGCTTTATCATTCTTTTTAAGGGGGGGGGGGGGGGGGGTGTTGGATCTTGGATGAGTTCCCACACTTTTCCCCCAGAAATTGACCTTTGATGTCCTGCACAAGAGTCAAGACTCACAATACCTACTGAAATGAGCTACTCGTGCATGGTCATAGAAGTCCAGATATTTCTATGTCGACATTGATGACATGGAAACATGACATAAAAAGACGTAAGGACTGACACTTGACTATTTTGATCAAGTAGGCCTATAGTCTATAGTTTCTTTAAATGTTGTTTTTGGTACAGACTGACACTGACAACGAGAAGAAGTTACACTACGGTACCTAATTCTTTGGATTAAATTATGCTATTTCATTTGGATGCAATTTAAGATGCTAAAATAACCAAATATGAAATGACATTAGTAATTTAACCAACCTAAACTTTTCATCTTATAGACCTAAAAACTAAAGATGGGAATCAAACCCCCATTAAGAAGTTCAGGTTTGGTTCATTAACAACTTAAGTTTGGGTTCGGTAACAACTTAGGGTCAGGTTTGGTAAAACTAGGGATGTAATATTGTTTTTTTTTAAATGGAAAACTGGTCATTGATTTTAGTAATAGGCTATTCGAGTCATGGCGTCATTTGCATGTTTATTTTAAGTTTCTGTTTTGGATTCACTCCCCTTGTTGTTACTAGAATTAACTTTATAACAATGGATGTTTTAAATTAAAAATTCATTGGTTGGTTAATTATAATTTTAAAATTTAATTGGTTGGTTAATTATTTAAATTTTCCAACATTTTTTAAAATGGGTTTGATATTGTATTTTATTGATTTTCCGACAACCTTTGGATTTTGTTTGTGGTGGAACCTGAAATTAAGTGAGTAAAAGTGTATTCTATGAAACCATAAGTGTAAGTTGGTTTTTCATTATTTTACAATTATTTTGTTTTTTTCTTTCATTTTTAGTTTTCTTGCCAGTATGTAACTGTAGCCACACATGTGTTTAAGTTGAGGGTCGGGTTTAGGGATAGGTTTAGGATTAGGTTTTTATGGATAGGCGGATAGGTTAGGGTTTAAGTTAAGTACTTCAGTACAAACAAAAAAATTCCAAATAATTTTTTTAATATAATAGTTATTAAGAGCAAATTTCAAATAAAAACAATTGAAACCAGAATCAACTTTTTAGCTTTATTACTTTTTGAGCTAAGAATTTTTTAAGTGTGAGTTCGTTTGGTATTTTTTACTATGGACAAAACCTCCACATCTTGTGACCTTATTCAGCTGATCGCGTCATATGCAATGACTATATAGTTTATATAAGGCAACGCATCCCCTTATTACTAAAAAATACTGTTTAAGGACTACTAAATTTGAACTTTCAACTTTGGAACATGACTAATTAACTAAAGCTGCCCCTGGACCAATGGTTTCATAGTTTTTGCACACGGCAACCTTTTATGAATGAAAGTCTAGTGCTAGCCATATAACCATTATGTAAGTGACTGTGAATGGCTGCCCCCATGGCCATGACATTTTGCACACTTCAAATTATGATCCTTTATAATATGGACTCTACCTGGTTTTTTAACCTCAAAATAAAATATTATTCCTTAAATAACATTTAAGATCATTCTAAAACATAAGTTATCAATTATTTTGATGTAAATAGTGGTGATAATTAAATATTTCCTAAGTATCGGATTCTTCCGCCATTAAAAAGCCGGTGTGGCCCAAGCCATGTCAAAATTAGGCTGAGCGACCTTATGGTAATGTGGGTTACGGGGACAAGCATAATGAACATCAGACAGGACCTACATCAATGAAAATTGGCACACATATACATCAATATATAATGCTTTTCACCATTTAATATGAAAGACCTTTTCTTTGAATTTAATTTTTAAAAATTGATGGAAAGATTCCTTACATACACCTATGAATTTCTAAAACTAAGGTCGATGAAACAAGGCAAAACAGTATGTTGGAATGTAGGTCAAGATGTCCCCTGTCCTTATTGTGAACTTGTGGAAGGATAACTCAATTTTATAATAAAATAGTCCTTTTATTAATGGAAAAGCACCAACCCCACAAAAATAAAAAACTTGGATTCTTCTGCCCAGAAACCCCGTTTCCCACACAAAGTTTTTTAGTAGTCTCCCTAGCTTTATCGAAGTATCTAGTTCAAGTTTAGGATTTTAGCATGTGATTTTTGTAAACGGCCGCTTTCATGGATGCATGACCCATGACCTTTCACAGTTCATGACGGTCAATGTCAAGCGAATGCGCCATGAGGTCATTTACATGTTTTTTTGTAAAGTTTCTGTTTTGGATTCACTCCTTAGCTTAGTTTAGAGATAGATTTAGGGATTTATGATTTAGGGTTCAGGTTAGGTTTAGGGATACATTTATTCAATGAATTTTAACGTTTAATTTTATTTATTGAATTATAACGTTTTATTCCTAATTTTAGCAACCAAGATGGCGGCCATGTGATTATGTCATGGTGCAGCCTCTTTGCATTTACCGTCATGGCAACCAAGATGGCGGCCATGTGAAATGCCATGACATGGAGTGACGGTTTAATGTGTCCCGGGTCCGAAAGGGGGCACTGCGTGTCCGTGTACATTTTGACTAATTCTATTCGGATGTCATTTGTAGTAGTTTATTTTAGTTAAAATGAAAAATTAAGTTTACAAACGACACGTATAGTACATTCAATTATCTTTCATTTGATACCTCATTCGGTCTTACAAACCCAACAATAATATTTTAAATCGTTCTTTAATCCCAACCTCTCAATTCTGGTACCCGTGTACCTATAGGTGCAGCCTTTTTTAAACATCTTGTTTTGTTCGTTTTTTAACGATGACGATAGTAGTTAAGGACACTGGATGAAAAAAGAGTCAACTATATTGATTTTTTTTAAAAATAGAAGTAGTGATGGGACGATTAATCGGAATCGTATCGGAATAATCGGAATATCGGGATTTTTCCAAAGCATCTGGAATCGGTATCGGAGCTGAATAATTCAGACCCGATTCCGATACCAAAACAATTCTTAACTGAATGAAGTTTTTCTCATTAAAATGGAATTATTTATATAATTTTGAACTCAAAACTACATCTTTGTATTATTAAAATGGAATTATTGATAGATGTGTTTATATAAAACCTTTCCAATACATTGTTATCTAGCATATTGTAAAGCTTCAATAGCAAGTTAATAAACTTTTCTAATCAATTCTCAACTTTTATATTAATTAAATATGTTAATATCTGGGCACAGTAATACATAACATATATGTAATAATGGCCAGGAATCAGAATCGGAATCGTATCGGGAATCGGGATAATTGGGTAGAATCGGAATCGTTAAAAATTTTGGTATCGTCCCATCACTAAATAGAAGCGGTAAATTTTGAGAGATGGGGCCGCGTTTTTTACCATGGCCGCCATCTTGGTTGACACGACCCGTAAAATTAAGAATAAAATGATTTAAAATTTTGAAAAAATTTCCGAAATGTATCCCTAAACCTAACCGAACCCTAAATCTATCCCTCAACCTAACCTGAACCCTAAATCTATCCCCCTAACCGTGCCTAACCTGAACCCTAACTCTAAAGTAGGTACTTCAATAAAGCAAGGGAGACTACTTTAAAATTTGTATGGGAAATGGGCGTCGGCGCATTAAAATCCGACTTTTTAATTTTTTAATGTGAGTGTCAATTCATTAATAAATGAGTCCTTTTGACATGTAATTGAGTTCCGCTTCCGCCTTTTCACTTTGGAAGACATATTGGCCTACATTTCCATCCATCTATTATGCATTTTCAATCGACTTTTATTTTGAAAATCATTGGTATATATAAGGCATCTTCGCAAACAAAATTTTTTGTGAAATAAAAAGAACAGGTCTTTCATATTAAATCGTGAAAAGCAGTAGATATTGAAGTATCTTTGTGCCAATTCTCATTGAAGTAGGTCATGTCTCACATTAGTTATGCTTGTCTCCATAACCTGTATTGTCACTAGGTGGACTAACCCAATTTCGATTAGGATGTGACCACGCCCCCTTTTTAATGGCGGAAGACGCAGATTAGTTTCAGATCACTTATGTTGTTTTTGTTTTAACATTACAACACAAATATTAAGAGTTGCAACTAGAAATAACAGTAAAAACTTAATAAATAACATTGAATAAACATACTGAATATATATGGGTCATGTGGTAGCTGAGTAATGAAGTGAAGAAGTCACTTAGTTGAATCTGATCAAGTAGTGTAGTGTGCAACCGTTGCCAGGGGCAACTATGGCCGATACTTGGGAAATATTTAACTATTACCACTATTTACATCAAAAGATTTGATAAATTATGTTTTAGAATGAACTTAAATGTAATTGAAAGAATAATATTTTAATTTGAGGTTAAAGAAAACGGTAGAGTCCATATTATAAATGATCATAATTTGCTGTGTGCAAAATGTCATGGCCATGCACATGGGCAGCCATTCAGTCACTTGCAAATGGCTATACCGTAGAATACTATCTCATTTTCATTCATAAAAAGTTGCTGTGTGCAAAACTATCACACAGTTAGTCAAGGAAAGCTTTAATTAATTAGTCATGTGGCAAAGTTGAAAGTTCAAAATAAGTACCTACTCTAAACAGAATTTTAGGGGATGCATTGCCTTATATAAACTATATAGCATATACCGGTATAATGGACTCCGTAGATTTGGTAAACAGAAAAGCCTTATATTAATACATTATATAGGTACTTTGGTAAAAAATTCAAAAATTTTGAATAAATAAACCAATGGCATAGTTCAATAGAGCTAATTTTTTACAGAATTATAACACCAAAATCATATTTTTAGCTGTTGTAGTTTTAAAGTTATGAATTTTTAAAGTGCGACTTCATTTGTCCTTTTTTAACATGGACCGCATCGCCATATTCTGTGACCCAATTCAGCTGTTCGCGTCACGAGCTAAATAACTCTCGTTTTAATTATAATTATATACGACTTTTATTTTCAGAACTATGATGTAATAAAAAATAATTTTATACAATTATATATAAATTATAATTTATCTAACTATGCACTATCACTATGTATATCAGTAAATTTAATATAAAATGTATTAATATAAGGCTTTTCTGTTTACCAAATCTACGGAGTCCATTATACCGGTATATGCTATATAGTTTATATAAGGCAATGCATCCCCTAAAATACTGTTTGGGATCTACTTATTTTGAACTTTCAACTTTGCCACATGACTAATTAATTAAAGCTTTCCTTGACTAACTGTGTGATAGTTTTGCACACGGCAACCTTTTATGAATGAAAATGAGATAGTATTCTACGGTATAGCCATTTGCAAGTGACTGAATGGCTGCCCATGCGCATGGCATTTTGCACACGGCAAATTATGATCATTTATAATATGGACTCTACCGTTTTCTTTAACCTCAAATTAAAATATTATTCTTTCAATTACATTTAAGTTCATTCTAAAACATAATTTATCAAATCTTTTGATGTAAATAGTGGTAATAGTTAAATATTTCCCAAGTATCGGCCATAGTTGCCCCTGGCAACGGTTGCACACTACACTACTTGATCAGATTCAACTAAGTGACTTCTTCACTTCATTACTCAGCTACCACATGACCCATATATATTCAGTATGTTTATTCAATGTTATTTATTAAGTTTTTACTGTTATTTCTAGTTGCAACTCTTAATATTTGTGTTGTAATGTTAAAACAAAAACAACATAAGTGATCTGAAACTAATCTGCGTCTTCCGCCATTAAAAAGGGGGCGTGGTCACATCCTAATCGAAATTGGGCTAGTCCACCTAGTGACAATACAGGTTACGGAGACAAGCATAACTAATGTGAGACATGACCTACTTCAATGAGAATTGGCACAAAGATACTTCAATATCTACTGCTTTTCACGATTTAATATGAAAGACCTGTTCTTTTTATTTCACAAAAAATTTTGTATGCGAAGATGCCTTATATATACCAATGATTTTCAAAATAAAAGTCGATTGAAAATGCAAAATAGCTGGATGGAAATGTAGGCCAATATGTCTTCCAAAGTGAAAAGGCGGAAGCGGAACTCAATTACATGTCAAAAGGACTCATTTATTAATGAATTGACACTCACATTAAAAAATTAAAAAGTCGGATTTTAATGCGCCGACGCCCATTTCCGATACAAATTTTAAAGTAGTCTCCCTTGCTTTATCGAAGTACCTACATTATATTTACTGATATACTTAGTGATAGTGCATAGTTAGATAAATTATAATTTATATATAATTGTATAAAATTATTTTTTATTACAGCATAGTTCTGAAAATAAAAGTCGTATAAATTATAATTAAAACGAGAGTTATTTAGCTCGTGACGCGAACAGCTGAATTGGGTCACAGAATATGGCGATGCGGTCCATGTTAAAAAAGGACAAATGAAGTCGCACTTTAAAAATTCATAACTTTAAAACTACAACAGCTAAAAATATGATTGTGGTGTTATAATTCTGTAAAAAAATTAGCTCTATTCAACTATGCCATTGGTTTATTTATACAAAATTTTTGAATATTTTACCAAAGTACCTACTCTAAAGTGACTAAAGTCATCAGCAACATAACAAAACACGCAAATAACGTCATGACCACCATCTTTCAAAATTAGCCTGGTTCGCACTCAGTGACGCTGAGGTTCGGTAGTCAGCAGAGTTAGATCGGTGTGTTCGGTTCGTTTCCCATCTCTACTAGAAATAGATAATAAATACCCACCGACATAAACAAGTCGTTTATTGCTGGAGGCTGCCATTTTAAGTTGTTTCAATAAACTACTTCCGGCTCTGATGTTCAGTTGTCCCGGGTTGTACGCAGGGTAGGGATTTATGTAGCTAAGAAAAAAAAAATATTTACATCTTATGTTATCAATGCAAAAACTAAATTATACCTAAAATCCAAGCTCTGTTTTGGTCACTTTGCAGTGTAATCGTATTTTTAACCCAATTATAAAAATCGTATAACTTATTTATGTGCAGTTCTTATTCATAATTCTTAATTATCTAAATTATAAAACCCTGCTAAAGTAAACGGAATGTTTTTTAAACAAATTTTCATGAAAGTAACATTTATCCAAAAAGGGAACACTCATGCACGAAAGTCGCTGACACTAATTTTTTTTTTATAAAACGTGTATTAAAATTCTTCAGAGATTACTAAATAAAGTGACAACATGTGTAATAAAAGATATTTCAGACTAATTTTAGAACAGCTCAATATCTCAAATGACCACATCCAACTTCAAGCAGATTTGGAGTGCTTTATGAATTGGGCAGACAAATGGGGCATGAAATTTAATGAAACCAAATGCTACATAATGAGCATCTAAAAAAAAAAACCATCAAGCTATATGTACACCCTAAATAGGACAATCCTTCAACAAGTAACAAACAATCCATACCTTGGAATTCTCTTCTCAAATAACCTAAAATGGTCACCCCATATAAACAAAATTTCAAAAAAAGCCAACTCCACACTAGGTTTTATTAGAAGAAATCTGCGCCACTGCCCAACATCCTGCAAACGAAATGCCTATCTTGCACTCGTTCGTCCGATACTAGAATATGGTGCAATCATCTGGGACCCATACCTCAAGCAAGACGTGGACAAATTGGAGCGAATCCAACGTAACGCAATGCGCTTCATAGCACGTGACTATAAAACCACCACTCTTGGCTACGTCACTGGCCTTTTAAACAGATTTGACATCCCCCCTCTCAAGGACAGACGAGAAAAGATCCGCCTAACATTCTTATATAAAATGGCCATGGGGGCTAATTCCGGCCATCCCAGCAAACAATTATCTTACCCCACAGAAGCCAGGCCGATTAATTAGAGCCAAACAGTCACTTAACACTGACTTAACATCTGACAACCCCATGAGAAATTACACCCGAAACAATAACAAATGCTTCACTGTGCCTCGGAGTAACACAGTGCAACATAAGCAGTAATTCTTTCCACGCACCATAATTGCTTGGAACAACCTGGACAATACCGCCGTGAACTCGACAACGATCGAAAGCTTCAAGGCCGCCCTGGCATCTGCTTGGAGCCGTTAGATTGGCAACATCGCTTCCCCAACCGTTGCACATATGCCAGTATATGGATGCAGCAACGTACCGAACCAGAACCAGAACCAGAATCTGTACCGTAAAAAAAAGGCAATAATTAATGTAGACCAGTGGCGTGCAAAGGGGTGGGAAAGGGGTGGCATATGCCTTACTGAAATTTTACATGCCTCATGCTGTGTTCACTCTTCTAAATAGGTCTTTGTGATAAAAAGGGTCATAAGGTAAAGTTATTTATCTTACTTTTTAATTCTTGTCTGGGTATATGGACAAATCATGCACCGTACTTTTCTACATGTAGTAATAAGCATCAACATTTTTAACAAACGCTTTTAACTAATTTGATGAAATTGTTTTGCTATTCGATATGCTTAAATAAGACCCCAGTTGCCGGCACATTAACAAATGAAGTTTTTTTTTTAAATTATTTTATATGGATTGAAAATAGGGATTGGTAAGAGAGTGGTCAAATAATTTTAAAATTATGACTATTAATAATTATGGATTTTGGAATGAAGTAAACGGGATGACAACATTTTTTGTAAACTTGAATCTTACTTAGATCTAATTCGTTTGATGATACAAATGAATATTTTTCTTTTTAATATAATCATACTATGGTTTATTATAGGAATAAAATAAATGGCGTCAAAATGCATTTTTTAAATATTTCGGCCAACAATCTCCATCCTGAATCGTCCACTACCACGCTCAAGCAAGCCGACAATCCACCTACCAACTCGTCGCTGTCCACGGTGATATTTTCTAACAGACTTGCTGTTTGTATCGAAGCCTCCCAGCAGTTGATTGGTTGTCAGCATCTATTGACAGCATTCCGGGCATTCCTGACGAAGGCAGTTGTTATAGTTGACGATAGTGTCCCAGCTAACCAGACTCTCTAACAACATAACGTGTTTACACTTGAATTCGTAAACCCAACAATACATGATCATAACTATTTTTTCAGTTGTTAGATCGCAATAGGCAAAGAATGACTCGGTTCTAACACTACTGCGGGTGTTGCATGGGCGACAACGCCACGAAAAACCGTCGTTGCATTCCACACGAGCGACCAACGCCATTGGGCGCCAGCATGTTCCACAATTAACGTTGTTTCTGATAAAGCGGTGTCGGGCCAGCCACTCCAACCATTCACGCACGTTTGACATTACAGCATACAACTCACACGCCGTTACTTCAATTCCGCCGAGTTGTGCTGCTGGCAAAATAACCGAGCTAATTGTTATCAGTGCGCTTGGTCTACCTGCCATAACTTAACATATTTATTGAAACATACGCAACCATGAATTTCAAAACAAAATGATGTCTAAGACTTTTAAGTAAGGAGTAATCATTTGAAATAATTTGGGACCGGACTTAGGAGGATTGCCTATAACTGTCTACCGGTAGTAATGTGTTTGCTAAGCAAAAGTCGAAATGACCGCCTGTAGAAAAAAAACCTTGACACTTTATATGAGTTTCGCATTCTTTACAGGTCTCAAATTCTAATGTCAAATCCGTCATGAAATATTTGCAAGCCAATGTTAGAAACCACTTGCAACAATGGGTTGTTTCTAATTAAAAAACAAAACAATTAAGATAAGATTAGATTTTTTTATCCAAATAAATGGAAATGTTTTTTTATTACATTGTACATATTAATTTTATGCATATACATTAGGTATTTGTGATGAAGTGGGTGGGATGTATAAAAATATATATTATTTTTACAACAGCATTTTTTATTCAAATAGTTCTTCAAGTGAAGGATGATTAGTTTGTGTGAGATTACTAACACACAAATTCTGTTAAGGGTTTAAGATTACTCTCTTACGACCCCGGCTAGTACATTGGCTACCAACTCCATCTGCTGAAATGTGCCATTAACATTGTCTTCACGTAGGGCTCTCCTGCCGCCCTGGCCTCCCCCAAAATATCTAGTGACGAGCATTTAGTCAACACATGCGCTTGAGTTTCTGGGACCAGTCTACTTTGTCGGCAGGTAGGGTCCCTGTTATGGTCTAGCTTGTTGAAGTATGTGTTAATGGGACAATGCTCGGTATGCAGTTCTGTTACTAGACTCTGTTGTCTACGACCTAACCCCCACCAAGGGTCTCGTCTGCTAGGAGGCGGCATGTTAGCAAACACGCCCCTGGCCTCCATACTGTCTGCCCACTACCTGTACCATTTTGTGCGAAGGTATTATACTGGTACATCTGGCTGAGGCTGGGCAGGCCCGGGTTTTTGCCAGGGTGTCTGTTTTTCGGTGCCACTGATGTTATCGTGCCCTGGAATCTAAAATGCCTCCAGTCTCACCGATCTTGCCCATGTCATTTAGAATAGCGCCAACTAAGTGAATGGTACCCGCCTCCTTACTCAAGATCTCAAGAGCATATCTAGAGTCGGAGTAAACGACGACGTCGAGTCACACAAGCTCCCGTCTCTGCAGAGTGTGGTATGCACTATCCAGGACTCCGTGGATAGCCTCAATCTCCGCAGATTAGTCTATTTAATCGGTGTTTGATGTCAGACGATGAATTCCTACACCAGCAGGTACTACTGAAGTTCAGTAGGCTTTCCATTTTGCATTGTAGAATAAGTTAATAACTTTTTTTATTACGTCGAAATTGTACAATTTTTAAAGACAGAAAAGTCGTTGGTTGACGTTTTTAACTACAGAATTTTGCCGTAATCATGCCATGTCAGCTTATTATTAATTAGAAATATTAATACGTGAATACATTTATGTACATGACTTAACAGGTTGATTTTGGTAGCAAATATAATATAGGGTTGAAACATAAACAGCCTGACATAATAAGTAACTAGAGCACAGGTTCCCAGCATGTGGAACGTGATCACCAATGGGGTTGCGAAGAGATTCCTGTGTGTTGGAGTCTGAAACATAGGCTAGAAATAAAAATAGTGATGTCCAAAGTTGTTTTTTTTAATGCTTGTCGTATAGTTTGAGTTACAATTTCAGTCATGGTATAAAATATGTCTTTAATTACAATACTGAAAAATGTAGTTACAAAATGTTTTAATTTCAAAGAATTTACTCTATTTATTTAATTATTATTTTATTAATTTCAAAGACATTTAAAAAAATATCACGACGAGAGTCACTTTAACTATATCTTTGTATACGTCACTTGAAAACGCGTAATTAAGAACCTGTGAATTACTGCGCTTAATACTGGTTCTGGCTTGTGGCAACAATTTATAACTTGCTGAAATTTTTTTTTGAATCCATTCTTTAAGTGTGTAAACAGAATGCGAATATTTCCCGGTAGATTTTTTGTGTGCTAAAAATCATGTGCTTTCCCAGGAGAGAAACCCTAGTTACTCACACGATCATTCGCCCACATTATAGGTCTACAATTATTAAGTTGGTTATATAATTGTAGGCTACACACACATGATCAATTATAGATTCATTGACGTATTAGGCCTACCCGTTAAAACCCTATAATAGATATTAATACCTACTTAATCTATTGCTTGGTTGATTTGTAGAAAAAAAAGAGTTAAATATATTGAAAGCCACATTTTGAAATAAATTATTGGCATACCTATTAAAGTAATTTTAAATTACTTCGGACACATAATAGATTTTGCTTAGTTGCCATTTATTTTTCTCCGCGTCAACCTCATTTATTTTTCACGCATGCGTTAGGATATTTGTTATATTTCCGTTTAGAAATTATGGGTTGGTTAAAAGTTACCCGCACCCTTTGTTTGAAGTCTTAGACTATTTAGTGTTAAGTAAGAACTATAGTTAATGCCTACGTTCACATATTATATATAACTTAAATAAACATTGGTGATGAATGCTTATGTGCTTGAAACACATTCATTGTATTCTTTGTGTGTCAATTAATTTATAGTTTTCAATGTGGTAGTGGAGACCCAGGCCAGGGTGAATTTAAAATGAAAGTCTGGGCATCGGAACTTCCGGAGAATTCGTACTGCACACATAAATACGAAGCTAAGACTAGGCCATAGAGACCAAAGTATTATTATTGGCATGTCCATGATTTGATTAGTGCCATAAGCTCATAATAGCGCAATTCAATGAATTAAAAACACCAAATATTTACCAACACTTGCCAACACAACATTAAATTAAAACACTTGAATACTTAATTAACCCTCTTGAGACAGACTTTTTTTATGGACTGTGGGCGGGTAAGTAATTTACTAAGCCCTTTTCATAGGCACTTCGATGTCACCTAGAAATGCTGAACACCAGGTACCGTGATTTCGTGGCCACCTCCACTTTTTAATTTAGATTTAGAGTGTTGCTGTTTTACGTTTTTTTTTTTAAATTATAGCCCAGCATGTTCATTCTATTTCCGCCCACAACTTAGACTTAGAGTAGACATGTTGTTTTATGATTAGTATTAATAGGTACTCCAAACCAATTTTTCAAACTAAACCAATAACATTTTTGAGTGTTTAAGATGAAAGATCTAAGAATTCTAAGAATGTGGACATTAAATTTATGACTTTATGACCATTATTAAGAAAGTTATGCTATTTTTAAAAAACTTTCTCGGGTTACCTTTTATGAAAGGCAAGCGTTATTCGCACGGCCGTGCGAATAATGCCGAGCGTTATCCGCACGGCCGTGAGAATAATGCCGAGCATTATCCGCACGGTTTTGGCCGTTATTCCCCACAACCAGAAATGTGTGATGTATACTTATATTTATTATTTTAATGAAAATTATGCATTTGTTTTTACATTTTTGAATTTATTTCAGGAATTAAAAACTGATAATTAATTAAACGTAACTTAGTTTTAGGCGACATTTTTCGTAGGCTTGTTGAACGCAAATTACAGTGTGTCAGTGTGGAATGAATCGTAAATGTGTGAAAGCCAGCCTGTCTTAGGTCTAGGCCTAGATTTAAAATGTAGGTATAGGCCTATAATCTTGTAGACTAGTAGCATTAAGTAAGATGCGTTTTATTTTGGACCAATGGCTATACTGTCTTAGGTCTACTTGTAGGCCTATTCTAAATGAAATTAAATATACCATTGAATTGAGCTTAATTTCATTAAAATTAAAACAAATCTAAAAATATTATTCATGTATCTTTTGATAATAAATAAGATATATTTTAAAATTCTTTTTAAACATAATTATTAAATATAAAATATACTTTTTAAAAAAAATGAAAAAGAAAATAAAAAGTAAAATTCGATCCCCAACCTGTAAACTATCACATAATATAAGTTAGCTGGGCGTCTACTCTACCACGGGACCACCGAAGTTTACATCAAACTACTATATTCTTATGTTAAAACCAGGTCAATGGTACATTTTTTGCCACGATTTTTTCCATTGTTTTACGGAAATTCGTTCTTTTTTAAATTCATTCATTAGTGAAGAAAAGAATAAATAGTTCTAAAATAATGCCGAGCTTTATCGGCAGACCGAAATCTTCGAATAACGGCGAACATTATGCGCAGAGCAGTATGACCAGCCACTATAATGCGCATGCGCCGAGGAGCCGTGCGGATAATGCTCGGCGTTATCCGCACGGCCAAAACCGTGCGAATAACCACTACGTTTATGAAATGACAAAGACCCATATTCATGAGTCATTATCTTAAAATATATGTCACCTACACTCATTTCCTTTACAATACTTACACAATACTATACAGAGAACAAACTCAATTTTGTTCAAGAGTATGGGAAATCAAACTTTTGTAATTTATTGATGTAAAGATGGCGTTTTGTAATATTTTCAAATTTTTCCAAGGGAGGCAAAAAATCACAAAAATTACCTATTTTTAAAAATTCACAAAATATTATCTAATTTACTCATAAACATCATTCATATATCAATTTAAAAGAGAATCAAAGATCTATACAAGTATGCATACAAGAACTACTTAAGATAAATAAATATTTGCCAAAAAGCAAAATAGTCAAGGGGTGGTAATTTATTTTACACATTTTACAATTTTTTCAAAATATAAAAAAAATAATAAATAACATCCTATATGTTTGAAATCACTTAGGAAGTGAAGATAATAGTAGTCTTCATATAAAATAAGCATATCTGACATTACAAAATACCATTGAATAATAAAAACATTTGAAAAAAGTAGAGTACAAAAATGTTTGTAAAAAAAAAATTTCTTCGAAAGGTACAACACATAAAAGATAAAGAGAATCATAAATTCCAAAGGGCACAACACAAAACAAGATAATATATATTTTACAACTCTTCGATTTAACATTAGGAAACACACTCTGCGTAAAACAAATTCTTCCGTAGTAAAGTAAAAAAAAAGAAATGCGCAAAATTGTCAGACTGGGTGGATATTATTAGTAAACATCACTAAAAAAAATAAATAAATGTACATATTAATTTCATTCTGAAAATGAATTGTGAGTAAATTAGATAAATGGATGATATCACCACTTTATTTTAAGTTATTAGATTTAGCAATGAGCTTCTGTAGAACTTATATAAACTAAATGCAACTATTCAAAAAGTAATTCAATGGTCTCTTTGTAGATTCTAAAAAACTAAATTTGTAAAAATCAATAACAAAGACATTTGGTACTCCATCTGACTGTACTGTTGACACTAAAGGTAGAAAGTTGATAGCTCTCTTTGCTACTCCAAAAGAAGATAGAGTGGAACTCATGAAATCCATTTCTAAAGTTTGGCCCAGGAAAACTGTTATGTCTGTAAACTTTATGGTCATTCAATTCCCCTAGAACTTCAACCATGGGTCTGACTTTAAATCCTTCTTTAATTTGAGCAAACCAGGATTCCAGCTAAAATAGGAAATTAAAAAGGAAATGCATGAACACAATCACTAGATAGTTTTGAATAAGGATTCAAGGATACTATTACTTTAAAATTAAATATAACTTGCAATTCATTTCAACAAAACTCACGACCAACAACTCACAAAACTACCCCCTCCCCCAACACCACCACACCAAACATTCACGCCTCTAAATCTAGTTCACAACAGTAAGTAGGCCTACCTGCTCCCATGATTTGTCTACTCGTTGGTTTCTTTTAATGTGTACAACTGAAGCAACAGTTTGTTGTCTATAATCAGATGGGGCAAAGGTCTTCTTCCTTTTACACTAGCCAGGAATGTTTTTGTAAGGCATCATAATCATACTGTTCACCAGCTGTAGAAAATAGAGTATAAGTATAATGCACACAGTTTACACATTACCTTAATTACAAAAAAAATTTTAAAGTTGTAGTCGTAACATCTTGAAATAGTTTTATTTCTTCAAACTTCAAATTTTAATTTATTTAAACATTGCTGGTGTGGACAAGACATGAAATTATATATGTATATATATATATATATAACAAATAAACTTAAAATTTTAAACTATACCAATTAAAGTTCATTATAATAAGCAATCTTCATTAATTACGCTTAAAGCACCACCACTCAACTTTTCAGTTAGAAATTGTTTACCATACCAACGCAAAGCTATGTCACGTGACCCTTTTTTAAACTTAAATTACACGTAGTAACACAATATTTTTCAAAAAAATATTTTAAAATAATAATAATTTGAAGTATCATCTAAAACTTTATGTATTCTTTTGTTTGATAAAACAACGGGGAAAAAATAGATTCAAATTTAAAGATGGGTGGGGTAAATTTACTTCATAATGCTGAATGGCCGTAAAATTCGCGAGGTCGAGGTGCACACAAAAATCAGTAAAATATTATTAATATTTCAAACATACATGCAAAAAGCATATAAACGGAATTTTTAAACCAATAATTCACTATATTATATAGCTTTTACATACCTGCTAAGCAAAGAAGATCCGATAAAGCATCATTTTCTGTCCCGAATGTCGAATGAGTCGGCCATTTTCTCGGCTTCATTCCATGCCGCGAAAGTTCGGTAAATTAAACATTTTGAGGTTCTGTTTGGGGAATAGGTGCGGTCTCGCAAGACTTCATATTTTAGCATTGTTTTCGCATTTTTGTATAAAAATGGACCAGCAATCTGCTCATGTAATTTTAAAAGCTGAATTTGTCTTAAATCCTATAGAAATCTGAACATTTCTCCGATAATTATCATTTTTGTACATTTCTATTGTATTAAATACAACTTAATAAATACTGGGTGAAAGGTTATTCACTGCTGCATGCGTTAGGCACAATTCTGAGGTCATTCGATAAATAGGAAAAAGCTCAACGTGATCGAAACAGAGGGGGGGTAAAAAACGATCTCTTAAAATGCCGCTAAAACTCGATGCGGTGATGTTTTTCAAACTACAAAAAAGTTTATTTTACTAACACCAATAGAAAAACAAACACCATATTATTAAAGTGCTTGAATCGATCTTTTAAATGGTATAATTTTTATTAGTATGCATGTTGCAATTGTAAGAAAATATTTTAATGGAAGTTGTGTAAAATGTCCAAAAAACACTGCTTCTCAGCGGTTTGGAGTACCTAGTATTAAGTATTAAACACTTAAGTTCTAAAAAAAATTTTGAGGTCTTAACTTTGAAAATTGAAGGTAAAATACGGTAATGCTAATTTTGATCATTCATATTTTTTGTGTGGTAAGGATGTCTTTCTTAAGTAAAAACATTTGTAGATAACTGCATAAATTACAACATATAAAAAATTTATGAAGTTATGACCCAGTACATGTGTCCCAAAGTGACCTATTCCTATTATTGATTATGATTTTTATTAAAAGTAAATAACTTTATTCACACTGTCACTCGAAATCCAGCTTTTTACTCCATAATAATGCATTCAAAAACAAATAATTTAATAGTATTCCACCAACAATCAAAGAGCAACCAATGCCAATGTCTAAGTGACCATTGGACCAGTGAGCCAAAACATGTCATAGATTTATAAAGTAGGCTATATATCTGGAGCAGGTCTTTTTAGCTGGCGCTGTAAAAATTTCTTACTGCTCCAGGCCAGGCTACAAAAAATATTAATACATTTTAAAAAAATTTAAGAAGTGTAATGTGTACTTCGTAATTTTTAAAAGTTAATTTATTACAATTGATGCTCCAATCTTTCACCAACAATTTTGTGCCCACTCTTCTACCACCTATGTTGTCCTACTCGTCTACCTGTTATGTTGGCGGTAGATGTATTTCTAATGCATAATAATGTTAATTAAAGGGTAAATTGACAGTAATAAACACATTTCCTTAAACACTTAGCAACACCCCACCCCATTTTAATTTACTGGAGTTCATAGCAGAGCTGGAGCTAACAAATAATTGTCCGGATTGGAGCTGTAGCGAAGCTCAATCAAAAAGGCTGCTCCAAATCCCTGCGTCCACATATTTATGCAAATGTTTAATGTCTAATTTCTGATATTGAGGTACAAATTTGTAACGAGAAAAAGGGTGGGGGGTGCATTTTCCGTTTGTCTCCAATTTCACATAAAATAATGATCTAGCTAAGTGAAATGCTCTATTTATTGTATAGCTATTTGTGAATTAATTTAAAACAATATATGTGAAATATAATGTTGATAGTTAAACTAGACCATTAGTTCATAACAAGAAACTGATACAGATGCCGAGAACATATTAAACATACATTTTTAAACTTGTCCAAACCCACTGGTTTAGAAAGAAATATTCCACACAAGTCTAGAGACATCCAATTGGGCAACAGAAATAGAATGTATATTTAAAACAGAAGAGTTCTCCTCGCATACCACAACGGCGCTGTAAATAACAAAAGATGCAGCAAACTATACTTTTTTTTTTATCTCATACAGTTAAATGGTTGGTGTATTCAGGGAAAAAAGTTGCGATTTTAATTTTAAAAGCCTTTAAATAATGAAATAAGATGTGTTTTTTTTTTTAAAACTATGAAACAAACAAAAAATGCTATACCATTTGAATGCCATTTTGCATCAAATTTATAACACTTAATTATGAGATTACCTTAATTTTATAGTAATAGCCTAAAACAGGGAAGCCAACTTTTTGGTATTAGCTGGCCAAGTGGGCCATTTAAAAAAATGGATTCTACTTTAAATACAACTAACTTATATTTCAGATTTATTTACTTTATAGCAGGACTATACTATGGCACCAACAAGAAAAAGGAGTAAGTTACTTTGAATTTGTTAAAGAATGTGAAATAAGTCAGACGTTCAAATATGCATATTTTTAAAATACTTTAAATTACAAGAAGAAAGAAATTGTATTATTTGTGTGGGCTATCTAATATTTGACAAGATTGTGGCATATTTGTTATAGTGCAGTTTCTTGTATATCCTGAGCAGACAAACACAATTTATTAAAATTTACTTGAATTCATGAATTTATCAGTTATAATCCAATCATGTTATTTGTCTATAATTTACTTTACCTCAGCTTTAGAACAAACGAAGGAATGCAGCGGTACAAGTGGAAGGAGATCAAGGTATGTATATTCTATTTCAAAAAGTTTCAATATATTAAATATAATCCATTGTTTTAGAGTTAACATTAACTTTACTAAAATTTGTGTGTAAATTTGTACTTTATTTTTCCGAACAGATCACTTGGCAGTGGCTCTATACCTGCCAGTAGAAAACATGAGGAAAAGGAGCCAATTTCTAAAATTGCCAAAACCCCAAAAAGTTCCTCTACCCCAGTTTCTAAAGAATCAGCCAATAAAAAAACACAAAAAGTTCTAAATAATAAGGGTACATTAAAGGATAAAGCCCTTAATGCTTCTGGAAAGCATTTAAGTAAAAGGGAAATTTTGATGAGGGTCAAGAAAAAGAAAAGTGCATCAGTTTTTGCAAACACAAGATCCAAATCGGAAAGTGGAGCTCAGCTCAAAAGATCAGTCACTCTGTCCCCAACAAGGAGTGTATTGTTAGATCTAGAAGAGGACAAAAGTATAGTAGAAATAGAAACCAGCAAATCTAAATCCACAGCTGAAGAATGTTCTCCAGCAAAACGAAACAGAAGTAGTGTTAAAAATATAAACTCAAAAGAGAGTGAACAATCTGATGGAATTAAAAAATCACAACCAGCAATGGTGAAGTCTTCTCTTATCAAGGGTCAACAACCTTACTCTAAAGGTGAACAGAGGAGCACACCCCGTAGAGGTAATACATCTTTTGTATCACCAAGGAGCAGAAGAAATATGGCAGCTGACACTGCCAAAAAATCTGAGCCAACAGAAAGAAATATTCCTTTGGTTGCTGCAGAATCAGAAAATGAAAATTGTAACAAATCTACCAGAGCTTCAAAGACCACAGCAAAGCCAGATCAAAAGATTTCATCGAGGTCAAAGACAGCAACTGATGGTGATCAAGCTAAAACAGAAGCAGTTGTCCCAAGGCAGTCTCGTTCATTAACAAGGCAAAGTGGAGCTCCCTCACCTTCTACCAATGATGTAAAAAAAACAAATTATGATGAGAAAACACCAGGGAGCGGTCATGACGTGGTTCAGTCCAAAAGTGATACTCCACATCAGAATGAGATGTCGCTGAACAGGACAAGGAGCACCAGGGCCCAGAGGTCAGGAGCACCTGCAGTTGAGATCAAGGTTGTGACTCCAAGTAAGCCATTAAAGATACTGCCTATTGGTTCAGACATTAAAACCCCAGCAAAGCGAGCCCTCCAGACAGAACTTTGTGAAATGATCCAAAGAGAGAGAAAGAAGAGAAAAGAAGAGCATGAATCCCATGTTTCAAGTGAAAAGAAAGTTTCAGGGCCAAACCAAGACTCTGTGATGTTCATTGTAAACAGTGTTAAAGTAGAAGAAAATCCGTTTGAAAATGCCATTAACATTGTAAAGAAAAATGGGGATAAAAACATTCAGGAAGTTGGAAATAATTCAGTGAAAACAGAACCCATTGGGAGAGTAGATGACAGTATAAAAAGTACCATATTTGAAGTGATGCCAAGTTCCTCAGTTGTCAAAGATGAAGGCTACATTGCTGCTGAAAAAAATCCTGTGTTAGAAGAGTCTTCTCAAACTGAAGGACAGAAGCAAGTTAAAGAAGAGAGTCTGAAAATTGAGGAGGAGGTAAAGTCTGAAGTAAGTAGTGAAAGGGAATCTGCAGGGTCTTCTGGTCAAGAAAAAGTGAAAAGCACCAGCAGTGAAATGCACATTGAAACTGAAAGTGCAAATGTGATGCTGGAAACTGAGCCGAAAGGAAGTCCTGTAACTAAGGCTAGAGCTGACATAAATATAAAAACAGAGGAAGCTGCTTCAACATCAGATATTATTGTCTTAGAAGATCAAAACCACCTGTCCAAAGATAGGGATCACAGTGGTCTGTCCAGTAACCTTGCTATAACAGAAAATGAAACCGAACTGAATGTTCGAACTTCTAGTGACAGGGTCAGCGTTCCGTGTGAAGGAAACCATGAACAGGATTTCATTGCAAAATCATTGAGAGATGTCAGCCAAGGGAGATGCATAGAAGATTTAGCAGCGATGAGAGCCACAGGTCAGAGAAACGATGTCCTTTCAGCCAATGATAATGGTGATTGTAAACCTTCAGACAAAGCTAATGATGTAACACATATGGACAATCATAAATCTGTTAAGTCAAGTGTATTTGACCCTGATAAGGATGCCACAACAGAGTCTGTAGTTGCATCAGCTGATTGTCAACAGAAATGGTCAGTTGATAAAAGGAAAGAACATTACAAATTAATTAAAGCTAGTGATGACCTATCCTCCCAAAGGGAAGAGTCATTGTCAGGAAGCCAGCTCTTAAAAAAGTCATTACCAGAAGTTAATGTTGGTTTTGCTCAGTCTAACCAGTTGAACAGTAAATCCACTCCTGAATTTGTTACTTTGCCTTGCCAGTCAGAAATGGAAGAGGCCGCTGAAATTTCACAGCACGCAAATGAGGATATTTCAATTAATAATGATAATAAAGATAATGAAGGATGTGACAAAAGTCTAATTGATTCCCATGCTGACTCTGCCAGCTTGAGTAAAGACACTTCAGATATTGAGACAATAGGTCCAAGCATGTTGCTTCAAAATAGTGATACAACTAAGGATTTTATTGAAAGCGAAAGAAATGAAGGGGATTTTTCAGACGCAGAGAATAAAGATGTGATGACCTTGAATCCAAAAGAAGCACAAAGTCCTGAAAACATCAGTGAGGATCAAAAGCCTGATGTCATCTTGCTAGAGTCCATGACAGAATTTCCTGGGGGTAAAAATAGATTTGAAGATTCTAACAAGTTGTCTGATTTTTTTAAAGAAATTAAACAAGAAATCAAAGAAGAAATTGAGGATGAGGTTGTGAACACTTGCACATCTCCTGATCATGAAGTGGATATCAAGGAAGAGAAAGAAGAATTTGAAGTGGTGGCTGAGTGGAGTGAAGCCTTTGGAGATAACATGGGAGATCCTTTAACATCAGATGTTGTAGATGACAATGACATTGAACATTCTGAAGTTATCACACCTTCTTTGCAAGGGGATTCTGGCGCAATAATGGCTCAGAAAATCTCCAATCCAACCACATTGATGAAAGCCGTACCTGAGAAAAATATAAATGGACGTCCCCCCTCGGGAATACCTTCAAAAACTATCGTTTTAAGACGTTCACCCTCTGGGCATGTGAAGTCATTATTTAAAAAGTTTTCACCGAACGTTCATGGAAAAATCATCAAGCTACCTAAAGAAAATCCATCCACCCCTATCACGATTCCAGATGAAGAACCTGATTTGCCATCCACTCACAAAATAACCATTATCAAGCCTGTCCCTGCCACATCAGCCAGGTCTCTTCTCAAAAAAGAAGCCAAGAATCCTTTTAGCATCGGCCATTCGGTGGCTGATGGCATCACGGTGCTAACTCCACTAGTTAAGCCAGACAGCCCCTCACAGCTTAAAGTCCAGATTGCTGAAGGAAAGACAGCAGTTGTCAGTATTTCTCCTCCAAATTTACATGAAAAAAACAGCATGGACCTTCCAACACCTGCACCACAGTCAGCTCCAATGACAATCGTGTCAGTTCCATTTGGTATTGGTACTAAAAATTGGAAGAAGTCACCTTTCACTTTTCACATGACAGTTACGCAGCCCTCAGGAGCCGGTGGCAAAGAAAAAGAAATAGCTACTCCAATCATCTGCTCTGTTGCTCCTTCAAAATTTGTGCACGAAGAGATGTCTGTAAGGAGCAATTGGCACAAAGCAAGAGGATTTAAAAAGCTTACGCCCAATGAACAGGAGGAAGAGGTGAAAATACTGGGTGAAGAATTGGGACTTAACAGAGAAGTATATCCCATAGTACCTCCAAATAAAATATACCACTCCACTTTGACAAAACCTTATCCAAAACCACATGAATTATTTCCAGATTTATGTAATTCGGTAAATAAAAACATTTCTCTAAAACCATCACCACCTGCAGTCTCACCAATTACAACGGTGGATGCTGCCACACAGGCAGTCGAGACAGTAGCATCATCGGCTGGATCATCGTTTTCTTTTCTTCAGCCTACCACATCAAGTTTTTTACTTAAGCCAACTGCAGCAACTTCTTCCCAACAGCCTAAAACGTCTTCTGTTATGTCCGTGGGTGGTATACTGTCCACACATCAGTCTACTCCAGGATCATCTACCTCTGGCTTGCAGAGTCAAAATAAAAAAGATTCATTGTTAGAACCAATTAACTTGCAGCAGTACAGTCCAGAGGACATGATTGATGATGACCCATATCCTAACACAGATGGAAGTATCTTCCCCAGGAAACGTAAGCATACATTTTTTATTGACATGTAAATATAAGAAAATATCGTTATATATGTTGAAGTTTCCCATATCCACATATAAAAAATTGTTGTTGATAATCCAATTCCTTGGAAATATATGAAATCATTTATGCTGTTACTGTTGAGATGGGGCTGGGGCGGCATACTTTCATAATTGTCTTGTGACTTTGTCTACCAATTTTCTTCTATGGCTCTGTAGCTAAGGAATGTCCCTGTCCAGGCTGTGATGGAACAGGTCACATTACAGGACTTTACACTCATCATAGGAGGTAAGTCCTGCCAAGCTATTTAGTCTTATCTGGCTTCAAATAGATCTTCAACTTAATTTGTCAGAAGAGTAACGACTTAATTTGTCAGAACAGTTCTTTTACTGAACTAACAAATCTGATCCATCAGACTCCCCTTAGCTGGGGATGACATCTAGTTCTAGCCAATTTGAACCCTCTACATATTGGTTGCAAGGCAGACAATATGACCACACTGTTACGAACCGATTCTACCAAAGGTTCGATGGCTACGTTTTGTCTAGGGGTTAATTATATTAACTTCACAAACCATTTATTATTAGAATACAGTATCTTTTATTAACACAACTAAATCGTCAACCCATTACTTCATCACAACTACACCAATAATAGTCATTTCCCCTTCCCACAAAATACGTCACAAAATACAAAGCATAATAGATAGATCAACACATATAATCTCTAAACAACACGCAATCAAAATATACATTGAAGTCCTTAACATTCACTAATAAAAGTAAAGTTATCAGTACCAAACATATTTTTACGGTTTAAATTGTGTTGGGACAGTCAGCACCCCCTTTCTAACATTAATATTACCTAATGTTCATTGGAAAATTATCAAGGATTGTAATATTGGCAAGCTTCAAAATTCTGGTTTGCAGCTTCACATCAACACATCTATTTTTGAATTCATTTTCACATCCACAGTTTGTTAGTTAGTGACTTACTATTTTGGAAAATACAAATAACTCACAAAGCCAATTATGGTTTTAGCAAAAATATACATTAAAATTATATCTAAACCATTTTGTTTTATTCAGCATATCTGGCTGTCCAAAAAGAATGGATTTGCCAATTGAAATGATTGAAAGTAAGTAAATATAGCCTTAACTTAGCTTTCAATTTTAGATAACTTTCAAAGAATATTTTTTATTCTAAAAAAAGAAATGTGTACATATTATTAACAGTTATGTCTTACTGACTTAATGAGTAAAAACACATTTGTTAAGAAATGTATTGTTTTTAAATTGTTTTGTATATTATTGTTTTTTTTGTGTGGTTATTTTCAGCATTATTAAAGACAGAACAAAGTTTAAGGTAAGATTTAATTTTTTAAGGAGATTCCACTTCTTTAAAACAACATTTTAAAATACCAACAATAAATCAGGCCACTAATTTGCTGTATTTAAAAGTAACACTATTAACAGTTTCAACTTCTCTCTGACTTTTTGTTGTTGCTGACGTCTTGTGTCAGCCCCGCTGGCAGTAAAACCTAAAGTATTAAAAATGGCCTGAAAGATGCTCTAAATGAAATAGTTTCATCCTTTTCACATCATTGGAAATTGAAAAAATATTAAGCTGACCATTGAAGCATTATTTTTCCAGTAGTTGTATATTTGTTGTTTTTTTTTTAATGAAAACACAGTAGTCATTAAAATAACAAGAGACCAAGTAGTACTCAAAATTGTTAATTTTAGAATGTCCTAGACTTTTGATTAGCAATTTAAAAAAATAGTGAATTCCACACTTTATGTAACGTTAAGCAGCAACAACGGACTGTTCAAATTTTTAACAACGGCCAATAATACATTTTTTAAATTGGATTTATTACTTTAGGTGCCCTACACCAGGATGCAATGGACGAGGCCACATAAATAATAACAGAAGCACTCACAGAAGGTACTTTTTTTCTCATTGTTAACAATGCCATCTTTTGGTACGTGCTAATCTTACTTTAAAACGTACTCTTCATTCTCTACAGTCTATTTTTATTCTCCTGCACTGTGTTGTGCATTTGGCAACAAGTGATATCCACACCTCTATCTGCTGCCTCTCACAGTGGTTTCAATGTTTCAATGTTGATGTTCTATTTTTAAGTGATTTTGAAATGACTGATTGCTTTACATCTGCTTTGAAATGATATTCAGTGAATTGCAGTGGCTTATTTAATTTAAATTTTTAATTTTTTTTTAAATTAATTTTTTGTTGAGCAGGAATTTTCTACTTTTTGGTGTTGTCTGGCTAGTGTTTATGCTTTTATAATACAATAGTCTGCTATTTTATTTTTGTTACTGCTTATTGTTTTTTTAATTCCTTTTTGTTCTAACCAGGTTTTCTTGTCACAACTTTGCATCAGGAAAATAAAATTGTACTGTAATAAATTTTATTTTGGGTCATGCATTTTTTTTTTACACATAAATGAAATGAGTCTTTCTCAAAATATGTTCTATGTTACACTCACAAAATTTTAAATTGTCACTTCATATTTCAGTTGTTAATTTATGTAGCGGAATAAAGTTAGGTATCTTCTAAGTGTAATATTCTTTTTTTAAAAATTTGTTTAAATTTGTAATATTATATAAACTTCTATTACATATTTTACTGATTAAAAAAAACTTATCTTTCAGTCTCTCTGGGTGTCCCATTGCAGCTATGACAAGACTGATGTCTCAGCAAAGCCACTCGAATAAACCTGGGAAAAGTTAGTACGCCTTTTTTTATGTTTTGTAATAATAAATGGGATCTACTGATGTTATAAAATAGTTCATTTAAGAGTAAATCAACTTTATAAGTTCACAACAAAATTTAGAGACTGCATTAATGTAAATATTTTCATCTTTATGGATGCTTTTGAAGCTGAAGGAAATTACGTTTGCTTTTACTAAATTTTTTCCATTGGTCATCATTCTTTCTAGCAATGCATGTGGTAGTTTTACCCAAAAGTGATGATCCCACTAAAGCAATGATAGCCACTTGCTCTGAGAAAGATCTAATCAAGCTTGCAGCTAAAGATTTCACACCGGGTTAGTGTATTCAGAATATGTGTGGAATTAAACTTCCAAGCAAAATCAGCAAGGTTTAAAGGTTTCCTTGTGTAAATGTTAAATATAATAATTTTTCTAAAATGTCTTTTCATGCTCTTTTCTTTTTAATTTTTAACAAGCATTGCTGTGCATTGTAGGTCGAGTCACAGAAGCCCAGAGGGTATGTTTTAAATCTTTGATTTATTTTAGGTGGCACTGATCGTGTTCTGAGACCAATGATACTGACAAAACAGCTTGAGCCAAGAGAAATCAAATCTGCACCACAAGCCACACCTCGGGGTAACCTAGCTAGAGAGCTAGAGAAATACAGCAGACCAGAGATGTCTTCTAGCTTCCAAGGAGTAGAGATCAAATCTGAAATCAAAAGTCAACAAGAAGAGAATGAGGCCTCTTCTTCTGAGAATGGCTCTCAGAAATCAAAACTTTCCCAAAATATTCTTCTTGCTCGTCATGCCCCTGACAGACCAAACATTTTGTCTCGGAGGCCCCACATGCGACATAAGCCGAACATGCTTAGTCGCTCTCGTCTTGGCTTAACGGGTAACAGAATTCTTGATGACTCTAACATTGCCAGAAGTTCCAGTCCAAGTTCGACATCGTCAGCCTCATCTCTGTTGTCTGCTTCATCATCTGTTCATGGACCACAAGCAGTTTTAGGATCATCAAAACTTACAGGTCATGGGTAGGTCAGAATTTCAATTTCAAAGTATAATTGTTCTTTCCATTTTCATTTTATGTTACAAAAAAAAAACAACCTTGATATTGGTATCCATTTTAAGGCCATTTTTTAAAATGTACATTACTGACATTTAATTACATTTTTTTATTTTACATGATTTGCAGGGAGGGAAAAATATTAACAATATTCTTCATTTTGTATAAATAATAATGAAGGATCTTTATGTTAAGCATTATTATATGCAGGGACTATTCTCTGCCAAATTAATAATAATAATAAAGTTCATTTGAAAAATCAGGCTTCATCCCCAAAGGTTCAAAGCGTGGTACATGTTGCATGTGCTAAAGCATTTATAGATAAATAGTAGTTAAATGTACAAACTATGTCAATAAAGATGAAATATTGTACAGTGTTAAATGTGGTGGGACAAATTATTACAGGCAATCAAGTATGTCAACCCTTGCTTCAAAAACAGCACTCACTTGAAATTATTTACAACACTGGACTCTTGCTTAAATAACTCTACATAGAGCTGGGTCTAAATTAAAGTAAGAAGAACAAAAATGTCATGAACGTGTGCACTCTTGATAACTACAGTGGTTTTCTTCCAATGCTTTACAAAATGTATTTTGTTTATCTTTAACCATTGTCAAATATTCGCAGACAAGTTAAAAATGTTCTTTTATTTTGTTCTCCAAGGATAGGCTACTCTGTTTCACAGAAATGTGAATATAATCAAAACCAGATGCTCTCTTTAGAGCATATATACTCTTTGGAACAGTACCCGTCCAGTTTTCCAAGTAATTGTCCTGGGGATTAATCTCTTTACTTTGATAGTATTGAAATCCCTTTCAGAATCCATGCTTACAAAAACACACCACATGCAGAGAAGTAAACAATTGGGACCAACCTATTTACACTCGTGTGCCCCAAAATAAAAATTGTCCTAACTGGTTGCTTGCAGTTCTGTTAAAAATTTAGATCAGAAGTTTTCTTTCTCCAGAGTGTCTTGAAAAAAAAGAAAAGTCAGAGTTACACAATTTTGATTAAAACTTAACTTATTCACCAGCTCCCGTCGATGCTATTCCCTGGCTTACCTAAATCCTCCTGAGCATTTTAGCACTCCTTCCTGCATTTCATTTCTTTCATAAAAATGGCTGGCTCATACGAATTTTCCTTGGTGGCATTTTATGTCTTTTACTTTTAATCGGTTGTGCAAACTGAGGGTGCAGGAGGCAGGGTCAGGGGGTATGGGATCTCCCAAAAAATAATGTTTATTTTCATTCACATTTTTTTTTATTGGGGGGGGGGGTTTGCTTTGGAAATAGTAATCGAGAAGGACGTTTGGGAGATATTTTGAAATCACAAGAGGATGTGACCTTGTAAAAAGGTTAAGAATCCCAAATTTAAAGAAAGAATAAAAGTGATAAATACAGCAATTTGAATTCAGTGTAGAGTTTTAATGAATTTTATGCAAGATGACAACATTAAGCCATAAACTGATAACCTTTTTGATCAAATTTGTTTTTGTTTGATATTTCACTAAATTTTGGTGGACCATAGGACAAGTTTTGAAATTGCACCGGGACTGCAGCTACATATTTTTCTTTTTATTTGAGCATAAATATTCATATTATGTAGACGGCAATGTTAGTATGGGAAGCACTGATCTAGATTTCTTAACCCAGGTGATCACAGTGGTATATATAACTTTCATTGAAATATTTGTAAAACAGAGTAGATGCCATGGAAAACACCTTCTTTTCTTTAGTGGTTCATTCCAATTTATAGGCTCAATATTATCTCTAGTTGTCTATGAATTCCCACCAAGCAACGTCATAAAAGATTCAATTAACTAGTTGAGGAAAAAAATTTGAACAAAAATTCCCAGAATGGTGACCACTCCCACCATGGACAGAAAAGTTAGCTTATAATTTGGAAATAACAAAGCAGGATACTCTATTTTATGCATAAGTGAAAGCAGAATCAATGTTTACATAAGCACACCACATGCAGAGAATGTAACAAACAGGGACCAACATGTTTGATCACTCATGCAAAAATAAAAAAAACAACGTTTTCCTAACTGGTCAGATATTGTTAAAAGCATTTGTAATTCTGTTAAAAATATTAGATCAAAGGTCTTCTCTCTCCTGAGTGTCTTGAAAAAGAGAAATTAACTCTAATATGTGTCTATTCATGACTCTAATTAATGTAAACAGTGACAATTGAAAGAATAAATATTTTATTTCTGTAAAAAACATTTAATTTTGATTAAACTTAACTATTCCTGAGATTCACAAGCACCCTTCTATGGTTATACCAGTGTCCCCCAAGTCATAATTAGCATTTTTAGCATCACTCCCCCTTTAACATTCACTTTGAGAACCACTGTCTTAACCAATGGGAAAGTCTAAGTGCAATAAAATAGTATGCATTTCATCAAATACTTAAATGCAAATGTCTGGTTCATGCTAATTTGCGTTGATGGCAATATTGTGCCCATAAATTGTAAAATTAATTAGAGTTTTTGGTGATTAACTTTTACTAGGTTATAAACTTTCTAATGAAGCAAGTTATGTTTACATCTACAAATTAAACTCAAATGCTTTGATAGCACACTTAAGCTTAAATTTGCGTTAATGGCATTATTGTGCCCATAAATTGTAAAATTTATAGAGTTTTTGATGATTAACTTTTACTAGGTTATAAACTTTCTTATGAAGTAAGTTATGTTTACATGTTCATAACCATCTACAAATTAAACTCAAATGCTTTGATAGCACACCTTAACTGCCTGCCCAATGCAATTTACACTTGTTATGGTGTAATCTTAAGAAAATTGCTCTGATATGTTAATTTTTAATTATTTTGTATGAATTAATTTTCTGTATGAGTCTTTCATTGTGTGAATTTTGAAACCATTCAGTTGATGATGTTGCAAATGATGAATTTTTATATGCTTAAGCCCCAAAACCCATAATTAAGAAGTAGAAAAATGATTTTGTTAAGTTAATGTGTTGTTTTTTTCCAAAAGACCAATTTCTTCACACAAATGAAAATTATAAAGGAACCAAAGAAATTCTTTTACTCATCATACATGTTCTATTTTGTATGCTTCTGGTGAGGGTTCAGGCACTTTGGAAGTATGATCTTATTCAACTTAATTGTGTTGGATTTAATCGTCATTTATAATGAAATATTAAGATTTATATCTTTGTTTATGTCAAAATGTTTGAATAAAATTCAATATTTTCAAGTCAAATTATGTTATTTTTTAATTCTGTCATTAACATCATTTTAATTCTTTGTGTTAATTCAATTGTATCTCAGTATGGATAAGAAGAAACCCATCAACTAAACATCCACATCACAAAGTGAATGAGTTGTATTTATGTTCAGTCACATGACAATGCCAGTAATAAAAATATGCAGAATGTGCCTCCCATTTTTAAGTTTCCCTTGTAATGGGTTGCTTAATTGTACATAGTGCCCTTTATGATACACTCTTTTTTTGTTTTCAACATTTATGTTGTTTTTTTTAATGAATTGGCATACTTTTCATTGTCTGAAAGGTGAAATCTTAGCTATTGCTTTATATCAATTTATTCTGTAACATGACATCTTTCAATATTTTAGTTGTTGGCTTGTAACTTTTGGATATCACAGAAGTTTCAATTTAATTTATTACTGTACAGGAAGAAAGTAATTAAGGCAAGGTATTCATGTGTATTCAAAAAGAATTGGGAGTTGGAGGGTATGTGCCTGATTTCATCTTCCTGAATCCATCACTGGTCCTGTGGACTAATCTGGTTACTCAAACAGTATTTGTAAATTCAAAGCAATAACATAAAATAAAACAACAGTGCTCTATGAGCATCATGGTTGTACATTTATTTTATTAATTATTAGTTTCCTGGAAGTTAAAAAAAAAAAATTATGAATAAAATCGCTCTAATATGTCATGTTCATTTTTAGTTTGTTTATAAATAAATTTAGTTTGGTTGCTCTGGTTTGAATTATGTTGTGGAATGTCTAACTGGCATGCATTGCTTTCTATCTTGTCCACCACCTGCTTAGGTCCAATGAAAGCAGCGCTGATGATGATGACGATGATAATAATTCAACTAGCTTCACTGGCGGCCAACTTTCAAGCCGTTCCCCCTCCCCTTCTTCTTTTTCCCCCAAAACACCACCCTCTCCTAGTCAACTGTTAGACCTTATTGGATCTCGATTAGCCTCACGGCAAAAATCTGAAGCTATGTGCCCAACCCATGGGTGCGATGGCTCAGGCCACGTCACAGGAAACTACACCTCTCATCGTAGCCTTTCTGGCTGTCCTCTAGCAGACAGGGCAACAGTGCAGGCCAATCAGGTTGAACAGAAGTGAGTTTCGACACATGTTTAGTGAAGTCTTTTATTTGTCAAGTTGTTGGCCAAAGTTGTTTCTTATTTCTACAGCTTTTCATTTAGTAAATAATTTTTTCTTGTGGTCTTTGCAAACTTTTTGTTTCCTTTCTTTAAATGCACTATTATTTCCTATCCCAGTAATTATGTGTATGATGGTTTCAGTTTTCCAAAAGGGATTTCATTTTTTGATGTTGTGGGCTTTAATTATTTTCAGCTTTATGTATGGGTATGTATTTATAAACATTTTTTTGCTTCTGTTACGCTATTCAGTACAGTTCTGATTGATTTTTTAATTTTTTTACTTAATTGTGACAGTTTAATGCATTCTGACCTTATAATAGCAGTACTATAACAAATAAGAATTTATTTAAAATCAAACATGAAGTGTGCTCCATAGGATCTCTAATATTGCTGCGTACTTTAACACAATAAAATATTAGATACCTAAGGACCGCATTATTTCCGCAGTGTATTTTCTGAAAGATTATTAACATTTGTTCACAGCTTTGTTTAGTTAACCAAATTTATTCTTTTATTAAAAAGATACAGCTCAAAAATTATTTTTTAAATAGCCTATAACTATAAATAATTTATATGTATATCTATATATATATTGTGATTTTGATGTTATGTTTTAAGATCCTGCTCCCTCAAACTCTTTGCTTTTCTTGTCTCAGTTTATTTCTTTTAAATCTACACTGGCGTCTTTATAAAAAAAAACCATATATTTAAATGACTGAACAAATAATGCAACTCATTCTTTGGTTACAGGCAGTTGTGATATAAACCACAGCATGAGACATAAAATATATTAATTCTTTGATAATCTGAAAATCACTTTTTTAAAAAAAAGAACACAAACAAAATTAGTTTAAAAAATTATTTAAGGTCAATATTTTTCATAAACTTCACTAGAAATAGAATTAATGTCATTGGAAGGCATAATCTATGCTTAATGGCTACAACATGAACAATTGCATTAATTTAAAGTTAATAATATTTAACAAGTCTAAATTTAACAATGTTCTTTAAAAAACTTTTTTTCTTTCTTTAAATTATTACTAGAAATGTAGTCAATAGCAATTTTGATTGACTTCATTTAAAGTTAAGTTGCTTTAAAGATTTAAAACAAAGATAAGGTCTAAAACCCACAAAAAATCTTGACCTAATGTATTCTAACATTTTAAAGTACTGATACTAGAGAAATAATTATGATTACAAGGAAGCTTAGAGTCTTTGGCAGTGTATAGACACTGATACAATGCTGTTGTCAGAAGAACTGTGGCTGTGACTCCTACAAGCCTGTGTGTGAAGGTCTGATAAAAGCTTGGGCTTTTGTCTACAAAATAGATATAGAAATGACATGTTGACAACATATGTAGGAACTTTAAAAAAAAACTTGTGACCATCATTTTTGGTAAGTAATTGTATGAATCTCTTTCAATTATTTTCTAATAGCTTGCTAAAAGGTTTGTATTTTTTTATTAGATATTAATTTGTGTTGTATTGCTTTATTCCTTTTCAGTTTATATACTTCACTTCTTTAAAAAAATTGTTATGATATTGGTATATATTAATTTAAATAGCCAAGGTCATTTTAGAATAAGTTCAAATGTTAATGCATTTTTAAAAGTATTTTAATATATTTAAAAGACTATCATTTTGCTTACCATTAAGTGTTATAAAAATAAATTTGTAAAGGCACTCGGAACTAATTATTTTAATCAGGTGTTTAAACTACTTTAGGTGTCCTACACCAGGCTGTGATGGATCTGGTCATGTGACAGGAAATTATGCTTCACATCGCAGTCTGTCTGGTTGTCCCCGTGCTGCCAAAATAAAAAAAATACTGATGAAAGAAGGAGAAAAGAAAGAATCTGAGGATCCATTACGGTAAAGAGCAATTTCTGTTGATATGTTCAAGCAAACCCCTCCCTCCTCCACCCCAGTTTGGTTTAAACTTTTTCTATTTGATCAGTTAGAAGCAATTTAACATGAACAATCTAATTTGATAAATAGAACCAGAATCCTTAAATTTGTCCTTATTAAAATAAGTCTATGGGAATGCAAAGGAAAATATAAAAAAAACTAACCAAAATCTGCATATTTTATTATCTTAATTTATTGAATCTTTTAAGATGAAAATCCTAATTTTCTGTTCCTTTATTAAAAAAACAAACAACCTGGATCAGTGCAACTATTATCTCAAGTTATAATCAGAGGCAGATTAATAAGCGGTAGAGATCCTTTTATGTCTGTTAGTTTTTCCTTTGTGTTAATAACAAAAACCACCTCAAGATATGGTATCACTAACATCATCCCCATTCTTAAGCTGCCCCGTACCAGGATGTGATGGATCAGGTCATGTGACAGGAAAATATCTGTCACATCGAAGGTACAGCTGTGCATGACTATAGATGTTATTGGCCTCCATTGTTCTAGCCTTTAAACAAATAATTTAAAAAATAAATGTTTTAGTCTCCTTTGGACATAGGTTTTTTCTAATTATGGCCAAGGTCCTAAAAATTAAAAAAAAGTATTATCATTTTTATAAGATAAATATTTGAAGTCATCGTTCTTTTTAGAATTATGCATTAGTCTAACATAATATATGTAGCTAATGTTGAAAAATGTTTCACATTATTTTAATGCTAATGAATTAGAGAAAATAACATACCGCATTTTCCGGCGTATAAGACGACTCTTTTATACCCATGAAAATCTTTTCAAAAGTCGGGGGTCGTCTTATACGGCGGGTGTCAACTTATAAGCTGGTATACGGCGTGCTTAAACTTCAGGGACAGGCGCCCTCTAGTTCCAGTTTGGTTGACGGCTTTGAAAACAAACAGCATGGCAGCTCCCATGGGTTTATTGTCTTATCATTCCTTTATGTTTTTTAATATATTTTTTTTGGTGTGCGTTGGAAGAGGAATAGTCTTATACTGCGAATGTAGCCAAACCCTATAATTTAACAGGAAAATTAAGGGGTCGACTTATATGCCCAGTCGTCTTTTACACCGGAAAATACGGTAATTCCTTTTAGGGGCAGCACAATCAGGAAGAATGTTATATGCTCAAATCGGGAATCTAATGAAGTTAAAATATATAAATTATGGTTATTGGGGTAATATTAATATAATATTTTAATATTTGTGGTGTGCAACTGCATTTTTTAAAATTTATTTATTTATGGGTATATGTCTTTCTGTACGTTTTTGTTTTTCTTAAATCTGAAATGAGTTCTCTGTCAGAGACCCTAATAAGAATTGTGGTTATCAAATTTCAATGTTCTGTTCTTTGTTGTTTTTGTTTCAGTTAAAATGTATTCAGTTTGGTACAACTTTTTGTATCAAATTATTGTCAATTCTGTTTATATGTAACAATTTCTATTTTCTTCAGTAGAAAATATTCAATGATTTTTGTTTACCTGTTGTTATATACCTGATGACTTTTTATGAGTTATGATTACGTCTGCAGCTATTCAACTTCTTACCAGTAACATCATAAAACTCTGAAATATTCAGATATATTATTCACAATTGTTACAGTGACCTGCTTGTTAAGGAAAATAATAACACAATAGCTTTAGATTATACAGCTATAAGTTATCAATATGTTCCACTTTTAGAGAAAACCTCCATAGACTATCTATGACTTCAATTTGAAATGGCTAGAAGTATTGGTTTTTCTGATCAATTGTTAGTAAATTGCTTTAAATGTAAGATGAAAAGTTAGGTTCTTCTGCTTATTAAATTTTGATCCTTGTGTTGTCATTGTATTTCTAAAATGTGTTAACTTTATCAGTCCTCTGATCCATATAGATCCAAAACAAATATATGAATGGTTAGAACTTTGAATTTTGGGTGTCTCATAACCAGGCTATTTTAACTATTTGTAATTAATTAAACAGTTCTTTTTAATTAATACCATTACACATAATAGTTTCAAATCAGTCTTGCTACTTTTTGTGTCTGCTTTAATTAGATCTATATGTCTTAAGTTATAATAAATTAGAGGTAAATTTAGGAATTTTCATTATCTTATTAAGTCTCTTAAGCCCCTAGGCATCGCCAATGTAACCAGATACCTGTATCCCTCCTAATGCCTAGTTTCTTATTTAACTTTCCATCTACATGGAGAGACTAGCCTTAATACAGCATGCCTTGATCCTTTTTCAGTTTAACTATATTATATATATATATATAAAATCTTGTTAATGAGTAACAGTCACTATTTTCTAATAAATAAAGGTCACTGACGGGTCATGACCTAAGTATGCAGATGGCTAAGTTTTAAAATAATTTTCTACCTTCAATTAGCACTGAATTTATAATTTTTTAATGAATTTATAATTAATTCAAAGTATATATATTGGCTGACTCGCTTTCACCTTTTCAATGGTTCAACTGTCAATTTTTCACATTTAAAAAAAAAATTAGAAGTCAATTATGAAATGACAGAAACACATTTCTAACAAGTTAACTCTTCAACCCTTCAAGTTATATGTTTTATTATTTGTAAAATATTGTCTTTTCTCTGGAAATTGATTGTTGTTTATAGAATAAAAGTTGACATTCCCTTTCAAGCTTAAGGGGAGAAAAAATTTTAAACAGGAATGAAATTAAAATTTCATCATGTTAAAATTAGATCTAACTGGAAAAATACATCTTCTCCAGTATTATAACCCTTCTTTGAAAGCTTGAAAAGTTTCTCATGACAATATCGATAATAAATGAATTCAGTTCATCATTGACGCCATTGCTCCTTCAATTATAGTAATCGTTTACATTGTATCTAGGGTCTGTAGAGTTTCTATCTTAATTTTTCTCCAGTGCGTCTGGTTGTCCAATAGCTAACAAGTTGCGTGGACCCAAATCTTCTCTACCAGCAACAGATATACAAGATATAGACCAGTCTTCATGGGATAGCAAGTCAGAAAACATTTTGTAAGTAACATTTTCTCTGATTATGTATTGAATATTTGCATTTTAAAGGTTTCTGAGTACCTAAACAATTTCTTTAAAATTTAGTTACCATTATTAAATTCATGCAGTTGTGATATTTCAAAAATAAATGTTATGTTTAATGTTAAAATGTAGTCTCTACCCTAATATCTTTTATGTTTAATATTAGTGCTGTTTCACTTATATCCATATCAAGCTTTCTATTAATATGAATCTTTCAGCTGCCCTATCATTGGCTGTGATGGCTCTGGTCACTCCAATGGCAGTTTCCAGTCTCATCGCAGTGTTTCAGGATGTCCTCGAGCTACAGCAGCAATGAGGCGTGCACAGCTGTCTCCTAAAGAACTCACTGCACTACAGATAAAAGCACAAGCTGGTGAAGGTATAATTCAGTGGTTTCAACTGGTTGGAGTACTCTAGGGTGCAGCAAAATACATTCTTAAATTTGAAGAAGGAAAAAAAATCATAATTTTTTTTTTTTAAGTTTGAAAACTGTTCTTATAATGTTAAGTTAGCAAATTAGTTTTGTTCACAAATCAATAATTATAAAGAATTCATTTGTATGTTTGGTTACAGTGAGATTAAGGGCAGTTTTGTGGAACTGTTTGTGTTATTCAATAAATTTTACTTAATTTTAGTATTTTAATAATAAAGCTTTTAGTGTCTGTGTTTGTACAGTATTTTTGCGCATATAAGACACACCTAATTATAAGATGCAGGTTTTGACGATTTGTGTAAACAAAAATTACATAAGACGCACACGGCCTAGCCATTTGCAGCACTGAGCAATTTATATACCCATATATAAGAATCACCCTGGGTGCGGGATACGTAAAACTTTGTATAAGATGCATTTTATATATGCGAAAATACGGTAATATATGTATGAGGTCCAGCTATTAAATAACCAGATTACATTTGCTTCTAGTGCTGAGTTGATATGTGACCCTATGCGCTTGATTGCCACTGAGACAAATTTTTAATATACTTGATATGCTTCTATAAATTGTCTGCTTTTATCCTGCTGTATCTTTCATAAAAAGTTTGAAAATTTAATATTTTTAAAATCTGTTAAAATTTCAGACTTGACAGATGATTCTGTGGATGAAGAAATTCAAGTTTTGAGAAGTGCAAATGTTGAACTTGAAGCAAAGGTTTCTTCTCAGCGCAGCCAGGTCAGTGCCAAAGAACTGGATGTCATCAAACTGGTATATGAAAATGAAGCATCAGATTCAAGAATCAAAGAGCTGGATTCAAAATTAAAGTCTTTACAGGACAAATTGATTGAGGCTCTGAAACCAGTTCTTGAACAATACCCAGAGTTGAACATATCTGAGGGCCTCACAGCAGATTGCCTTCTAAATGTGGTTGAGAAGATTCAGCAGACTCTGTGTTGTCAAGAGAGAAGCACATCAGATCCTATTGTGACAGCTATACAGTCAGCCATTGCAGAAATCACTGTTAATTAAATTCATCTTCTTTCACTTCTATTTTTATGAATACAATTGTTTTGAGAAAAAGTATACCAAAAGCTAATTATGAAAAGGATTACTTTTTTTTTTAAGTGTTGGTTACTTATTTCAAGCATACTTTTCATTATCTGTATTTTAAAATTAAGAATATTTTAAAATGTTACTTTATGAACATTTGTTTCTGATCTAACATCAGGGGCATAAACTTAACAAATGCATAGCTTCCAGATTTTTTTAGCGTTTCAATCACATAAACTGTTTATAAGCAAGAAGTTGCAGTTAAGTGTGACCTGATGGTAATAATGAGTTTGAACATCAGCACTATGAAAAAAAATTATATCTTGACACATACTTAATACATATACACCTCTTTTTTCCAAAGAATAAAAAGAATATGTAAAAAAATTGTATGGCTGGTTTCCCATTTAATTTATACAACATAACATTTATTTTAAAGTAATACCTTAATATATGTTCCATCTTCCTGTTGTTGTTTTTTTTTAAGTTTAAAATTTTGTTTATAAATATGATACACATTAACATTCCCTTCCAAGTTTCTAATGCCATTTAAATCATTTAATATACTTTTTAAAATATCAATTTATTAATTGGATATAATATTTTGTATTGAAACTTCTAGATACACAACTTTTTAAGCAAGGGTTTTTATGTATTTATTTATAGTCCTATTAATACATGAATATAAAAATTTAACAAATTAAGTGGACTTTAGTGCAATACTATAATTTTACAAGTTATTAATGTGTGTGTGTGCAATATTTTTAAATTAAATCCTTTAATTTAGTTATAGCAATGTATATTTTGTTTATAACTAAACTATTATAAGTGTTATGTGCAATGTGTTATTTTTTTACTGACATTATACTGATATTTTTTTATCAGTTGTGTGATGATTAACTAATATTAAACAAGTATAATAATAAAAATTAAAATCCATGTCTTAAGTTTATTAAAGGTTGTTACTGTTATATTCCATATCAATATTCTAATAAATCTAATTACAGACCTGTTTACCCTCAAGCTCCTAAAATTGTACAATATCGTCTCAAAATCGTACAATACAGTGACAGTATCTTAATAGTAAGTAAATAAAAATACAGCCTACATTATGTATATGATAACTACTCGTATAACGTGTTCAGTGGAATCGAGTTAAGCTGGCGTCAACAAATGGAACGAAAGTAATAAAAACAAACGCAAGGATGGGCCATCTATATAGCACGTAGGCCTACCGGTACCCATCAAAGTCAAATTATGTATACCCCCCCCCCCATGTTGAACGCGTACTTTTTTAACGAACCCCCCCCCCCCCCCCCCAATAACAATAAAAAATTAAAATCCATTATAAATTATTATTATGATGTTACTATTGTTACAGTAAACACAAGCAATGGTCAGCCCAGGCTCGAAAATCGTCTTTAGAAAGGAACTTATTTCGAAGTGTACTTACTTGTACGAATTTCACACAGGGAGCCTGGTAAAAAACCTCATATGGCATAGGCTATCCAACTATTACGTACGTGCCAAGGATGCTCATGACAACTTTGATGGGAAGAGGGATCATGAGAACGCACCTACATTTATGCACATATTCTACAATAATTATCCTAATAGTCTCTTATATAGGGCCAACTGTCACCTGAAAATCTGTAATATCCATGAATTCTAATTAGGCCTATTATTAATTGTTATTATTAAGGCTATAAAGATATCACCACAATGTTTCGCAGTTATCGTCTACCCGGTACTGGTATAGGCCTACTAATGCTTTGTGTTTTCATAAAGAGATCGCTGTAGTAGCAATATTTAATAATTTAACATGACATTGACATAGTCACAACACACTAGTCCACCAACACGTCTTTCCGTGCTGTGACTTAATTATTTCGCTTGACAGAACCAACCTTGCCCCACCCTCAATAATGGGAAAAAATTGTGAATCCAAACTGTTGTATTAAAATCGTTGAGGGGATAGAGCTGCTTTGAGAGTTCTAAAAATATTTTTAAATGCCGCTGATTAGATCTGATAAAATATGTTCAAACCCAACGTTCCAGTGCAGAACAGTTGGATAATGGTATTTTATTAAAAAAAACATCTCTAGTTTTCTCTTTTTTTCAATCGCCGCGTTTCAGACGAACAAAATAATTATGTAACAAAGCTACGTCACAGGCTTGGTGGCAGTCAAAAGGGACGGTGAGTGAAGTTGTCGCTACCGGCGACTACTAATATTTTTTAGCTAGTTCACTGTGACAAAACAATATGACCATCAATACGATACGTTGCGGTGATATTTTTATAACCTTTGACACGTCTACCAATTCCCCTACCCAAGTGTCTCGTATGCCACAAATTTCCTTGACAACCCCCACCTCCCCATCCGTGCGTACATACTATATAGAAGGATGGTCCCAAATTTCAACAAAATTACAACCAATCGACTCAATCGTTTTTCTCGGTCCATTCACAGCCAGATCTTTTTTAGCAAGGGCTAAAACTTACAAATCGGAACATTTTTTATTTTTTTTAAATCGGAATTTTTTTTTTTTCACCTGGTCTCTGAAAATCGTAGTTTCGGCGGGTCTCGGTGTACAATCGTAAAAGACATCTAAAAATAGTACGTTGTACGCCAAAATCGTAAGAGTAAACAGGTCTGTAATTACATATTTCTCTGGAAAACAAAACTTTTTAACTTATATAACACCTGAATTTTACATAATTGCAATTTAAATTGTTTTTGATCTTGAACTTATACCTACCTACCTCTATAAGTCAAAATAAGTGAAAAATAAATTCTGCTACTGTCTAAAGATTGAATGAGATTTTCTCATTAAGAAGATTAATTATAACCTTCAAAATCACTTGTGCCTTTTCTTTTTAAAAATTAATTAATGACAAATTCTCTTTAAATTACATTTGTGTAATTGCTTTATATAGAAAATAGAAGTACATTTTATAACAATGAATTTTACAAGGAACATAAGTTTAAAACTGAAGAAAGCCTCATATTCTGGATTTATTTATTAGTTAAAATGGAAACAAAATAAACACAAAGGAACACAAATGATAAAAGCCATTACTTTCTGAAGGCCTAGTGTGAACATTACATAAGAACAGAAACTGCTAAGCAATTTGACATTGAATTTATTACAGTAATTTCTGCCAAAGGTGACATTTTCAGCTTACTTTTTAAAAAAAAGGTTTCAAGGTATTTTTTAAAAGTTTTTTTATCATGATTATTTTTTATTAGGTACTTGAACAGTTAAAATAAATATTGTGAAAATAATTTCATTTTGGTATATTTCATTATTTGCCTACTGTCAAACTCCATGTTGCATTACAGTATCCATTACTGCATTTTTTAAAAACAAAATATGATATCTATTTTCCTTTTCATAAATTTAAATGCATATATGCACCATAGTTTTATTTCGAGTCTTCATGGACAAATTAATCAAAAAAACGTAGCTTTTTACTGGCATTGTAATATGCTAATAAAAATGTATTTTAATTAACAGCAAGGGAAAAAAGCAGGCAAATCTCTTTAAAAAGTAATAAACTTTTCTTCTAAATAAAATATTAAGATACCAGTACTAAGTTTAAAACTAAAGAAATTTCAGCAAAATTGATAAAACATAACACAAAGGCACATATGTTCCAGTTTTGGAACACTTTTAATGAGTTAGCTATGAAAATAATACACTTGACTGCTTTTAATATATTTCATAAATTATAATAGTACATTCTGTAAATAAACCTTTTTGAACCATGCATAACCAAAAATCTGAATCTCTTGGCAATACAATGAACTATACAAATATCCCCCAAAAAGTTAAATTTAAATGAATGCATACACTTTGAAAAAAAAAATATCAGTGGCTCCATTAACAAATATACGGTACTGGAAACAGATAGTAAAGCACTGATGACAGAAATGAACACAAAGATAATTGTCCCTATGTGTACATACACCTGCACTAACTTAACTTATGCTTCTGAAAAAAAAAGTTTTTAATTTATAAAGCAATAATTTGAAGTAAAAGTAAGCTTCATGTTCCAGTGTGTCTATTCCTATTTTTTCACATCTAATGTGTAAGAACACAATTTGTTTAAGATAATTGTTTTTATTATGAATATACCCATTTTTCTAGTAGCAATAAAAGCTAAAAACAGAAATTTATATTATATTATCTATAAAACACAATGCTATTCATATTATAATAGTACTTTGCCCATCTCTTTCTTCACTATATGAACACGTAAAAAGTCACGAGAATCATCAAAACATCAAGTGTCCATGGAATTTATAAATTTGATTTTTTTTTTTTTTTAAGTATTAAAATTAACTTATACTATTTAAAATACTTAAAATTTGCCTGAATGATCTAAGTGAATGGCACTGCAAACCAAAAATACTTGCCATAAATGCCCTAAGAAAATTATGTTGCGTTGATTTGGTAATTATTAATTTTAAAAAATCATTTTCTTCTCACTACTGTAACTACATTACATTTTTATATGGTAATGTCCTTAATCATCATTTGGATTCTTTTTACTTCACCCCTAAGGCATTGAAAACCTTAACAAACAAAGTATTTCATTTTCTCAATTTGCCCTTATGATATTATTTATTTTAAGGCAGTTCTAGTTTTTGATTGTTTGTTCTAGAAAACAATGTAGAAAACATTGAATTAAAAAAAAACAAAAAAAAACCAATTCTTCAAATGCAATTAAAATTGATATCTATTACTGTAGTGATGAACAAGTATTGTTTACATACAATAAAATGACAAGTTTCCAAACAAAAATTTAAAAAATTATAATTCTACAAAAACATGATCTACTCATGAGTAGAGTTTTAAAAAGTTTATGCATCAATAATTAAACTAACAGCCACTTTCAAATCAGAACAATTCAATGGAAAATGTTAAAAAAATAATAAAGATTGTAATTTGAACAGCTTTTGAAAAAAGAGTGCTGTCACAGGCCCAAAATGGTTCAGTAACATTAATATTTAATCTCTCATATCATTCACAACCATTTGCTCATATTTCATTTTTGAAATAATTTCACCCGACACCAAGCACACATACGACAGGAATAATTATCATATAAAGATAATACACATCCTTGTTTCACACAAGCCCCATCTAAAAAGGTTATTTGAAAAAAAAATCTTACATACACGACCACATTGTTGAAATAAAATTTCTGGCCTTGATAATGCATAACTACAACCAATGATAGCAGATAAATCTGTGTGTCAATGGACATGAGGCTAAGCTATTGAAGTAATCTTGGTAACACAGAAAGCATGAAACATACCTGGCTGATTCCGGATTTGAAAACTTCAACTAAAATTGTTGCAGAATTTACCAGAGATCTGAGTGAGTTTTTTAAAAAAGTAACAGCAGAAAAAGTTTCATTTATCATTCTTTCTACACCAATGCATTTGACCAGGAACTCGCAGGTTATCTTTTAAATTTCATTTTCTAAAAAGATTAAGCTCTAAAGGAACCTGGGTAAGCTCTTTCTTATAAGTGCATGTGTCTAAATTTAATTTTAATTTTTAGTTTATTATAAGCCCCTTAAAATTTTTTAAAATAAAATCATTACTTATTATTAATTGAGGGATTTAGCCAGTTAACGTTATAAAAAATGTAATTTGGCAAATTTTTTTTAATAGTTTAAATCCAGCTGTTTCAACTCTGGAATCATTTTTCTATTTCAAGTACTGCATTACTGTATTGACAATAAACAAAATTTTGCTCTCTTGGTCAACCTATCAAATACAAATTGAGACTAACCACTATTAGAAGGAAAAAACACCTGAATGTATAAACTGTCAACAGCTATCAAAAGGTCTTTCCAATTGTGCTATTTCTATCAATTGAATTCTACAGGGAGGTAAAAAGACCTTGGACAGAAAGAAATGATCAGGATGAGAAGAGAAATCAATAGTAATTAGAGGGAGCAGACAGGATAGTGAGAAATACGGTGGTGTGTAGCCCAGTGACATTGTTCCTGCACACATATCAACAGCATCGCTTGGAGCTCGTGTCTTGCTGACCTATGTTAACCCCACTAGGTTCTGACACTCTGCCTGGGGTCTGAGAAAACAAAACAAGCATCTTATTGCATACATTGGATTTAATCAATATCTTACAGAAAAATAAATAATTGACATATTTTACAGAAGAAACCAGTTAGCCAATATAAGGAAAATTAACAGTTGTATTGTAAATTAGATCAATCTTATTTTGTGACCACAATACATTAATGATGAGGACCAGACAGTTCCAGGTTAAATAGATATTTCTTTAACCAACCTTATTGAGGATAGCCTGTGCCAAGTTCATAAATGCCTTTTCCACATTGATATTGGCTTTAGCACTGGTTTCCAGGAATGGTATGTTGTGTTCTCTTGCAATCTGGTGATTGAAAACTCAGTATAAACATTTCTTTAGAAAGGTTTTCCTTTACATAAAATATTTTGCATTATGATTTGTATTTTCTATGTATTAGAAAAAATAACTACAATACAATTACATAACTTTTCATAATTTTCAATGCTTTAAAAAAATTTCAACCTTAAAATTATCAGACTTTTGAAAACTCAACAAATTGGTAAATAACAGATGGATAAAATGATAAGGAAACATATTATGTACCTTTAGTGAGACTGATGGAACTACTTACCATTAGTTTTGTTAGCTTTAGAATATTTTTGTATGTTTAGCGCAAATTTGAATCAATTTAAAGTGCCTAAACCTCAAGATAGTATTTTATTTTGTTTTTCTTTGCAAAATATACACCAAAACAGCTTTCTAAATTTTCCTTATTAATTCTTAATTTATTTTTTGGTACAAAATTACATGAATAGACTTTTCTGACTTTATTGCAAAAGCCTATCATATAAAAATTACAATTCAAAAACAAAAATGTACAGCTGTAGAGATCTAACTACATATTTAAAAAGTAAACAAAACCCCTGCGATGAAAGCAGACTGCACCCTCAAATTTTTTATACTGTGAATAAGTAAACACACCTCGTTAAACCCAGCACCCATTTTTAGTATGAGTTATTCTTCCCCCAGATTCTTTATTGTCTTCTTTGGCTCAGCTCACATAGTGTGTTCAACCATGTTATCATTGTGTCGCAGTAACACACACACACCCCCTATCAATGCCTTGAGTGAGTTAAACTGATTTTTTATATGCTTGCCCCACTAATTCAAGATTACACTCATGATTAAGGTCAGCCAATGATAAATAACCCCATCATTAATATAATCAGCATGGGACTGGGGTTCATTCTTTTTCATCTCACCCAGCACAGTGAACAGATCGCTACTACTTGCAAATCCCTTGCATGAGAAAATCAGCAGACAAATTTACTTTTAGAAAGTTTTATTCATTGACTTCTATTGTTTTACTTTAAGACATTTTAATTCTAAGACTTTAAATTATATTGCTTTAATCATTCAATCTCTGATCAATCTTGTAGAAATTAATAAGTATGATCATTGCGTTTTGCATTAAGCATATATATATTCGCCACGAGACTTCAATCTGGACATGTGGTGGCCATTATGAGATTTTTTTATTTTAGAACTTAGTCCCATCTTAAAGATGGTGAAGTGATTTTAAGATATTTGTTATCTCAAGTTACTTTCAATAAGAAGGAAGGATAGTTATCAATATATATATTATTTTATAATAATTAAATTTGTGTTATTTTGATTTACAAAATCCTTCGCCCAACATCAGCGCTAGCCATACATGCATTTACTGGCAAAGGTAAGAATAAACAATGTTATCCATACATTGGATGTTTATGTACAGGCTTATTGTTCTTCAATGCCTCAATCTGAATTCATTGTTTTTGAAAGAAGCTGAATTTGAGGATAATGCCAGAGACATGAGGAGTACTACGCCCAATGCTATACACCTGCCTATCAAACATTGCATAGAACTGCGAGTGTTTAGGACTCTTCCATCAAATCATATAATGGAAAGTCCATCCCAAAACATACAGCGGGAAAGGCTATTCCACAACATACAGCTGGGCAGTCCACATCTGTCCACGCCCTGAGAACTTTCAAAGATGAGGAGGTTACACTTCCACCATAGAAGTGACCTTGTGTACTGATCAATTAATCTAGATCATCAATTATAATATTGATAAGATGAAACCAGTCAGAACATATCTGTCATACTACAAAGCAAAATGTAATGATGAAATTTAGGTTATTACGGGAGGCCAATATCCATAGTCATTAGATCCTAGATTGTAAATTTTATATGAAAACGTTGAGATAATCCATTCTTACAAGCATTTGCCTTTTCATCCTTGTATGTATATATAATATATAAGTGCAAATGAGTGAGAACTATTTTTTGGTTGATTTGAATGTAAAACATGAAACCCCTAGACAAGATCAGGTGATAACTTATACAAGAGTTATCCACCAATATAAGTCATTTCGTCACAACCACCATCATCTTTTTCCCTTTAGTAGTGTTTGAGAAAAAAAATATTATTTTTAATTTTATTTGTCCATTTCTTTTCAACTATGGGTTGTCCATGTTTTGTTTCAGCCCATTTCCTACAGAATTTAAACATACTTCAGGCAAATGAAAGTTGTCTAATTAATTAAAATAATGTTTGGCAAAATTTTTCTAGGTCTGAGGAAAACATAGTATTCTGACCAAAAATGTCCCATCACTGTTTTTGGCTGACACCTAGTAGTCTGCAGACCCCAGTGTGAGAACAATGTAACAAAAGTCAACCATGTGCTGCAATGGTATGGTTGCATGTCCTCTGACTTAGATGTAGCAGATTCAAATTCATACAGGGTCGTACTAAAAATGCTAATTTTAATAAATATAGCTATAGTCTAACAATAGCCAGAATAAAAAAAAAACTGCCACAAAGGATCCCATAACATAAAGACTTGACATACTGCGTCTCCTCTGGCTGTTGGAACTTGTCTCTTATCATCCATGTCACATTTGTTACCAAGGATCATCTTCTCTACATCTTCATTTGCATGCTGATTACAGAAAGAAAAAAACAAACAACATATGTCCTATTCCAATAGTACTCTCAATATTAAAAATTCCTTAGATCATTTTAAACTTATAGGTGCATTAATTTAAACATTACACTTAAAATATAGGCATCTACTTGACTTGACTTTCCTTTTTTTTTTTTTTGGCAACTGATACAAACTTAATTTTTTTAAAGGAACAGGTCCAATTGGCCTAAATTATGTATAAATAGAATTTGTTTTATGACTCTGACCTAAGTAATCATTAAATTATTTCAAGATAAAGTTTTTAAACTTTTTCTTTAGTTTCAACTTCTTGGCATCATTAATTACTAGCACAGCACACAATGTAGAGAAAGTATTAAAACAACTATTCAGTTTGCAGCGATGCACAAACAGTCCAAGGCAGAAATAAATAAAAAAGTAATGCTCATGTAATGTTCACAACTGCTATCTTATCCTGAAATAAGATAACATCAAATATGCTTGTTCAATGTTTTCGTTAAGAAAGTAAAGTGACTTTTGACTATATTATTAATACCGTAAAAAAAATAATATCAGCGACCACGAATAATACAAATATAATGAAATTTGCATAAATATTCAAGACAATCAATAGGGAGAGCTTTCGAGTGACATTTTTGTTCCAAACCATAGTTCAGGTCATAGGTATAATAATGGGCACAAATTGCCCCACAAGAGTTATGTGTAACAAAAAACTGATAAGCTGCAAGTCCAGGTTTATGAAATCAAAGAGCAAACACACTTTAAAATTTATTCAAGAAAAATGAGAGGACAAAAAAAAATTTAAGTAACTCAATATAATTAGCATAAATAGAAGAAGTATACAATCTCATCCACATTAAGGCTGTTAGCTTGCACTGTCAGTTGCCTTTTTAAAAATCCATTACATTTTAAAGTTTGATATAACGTTATCTGCTTCCGTTTTGGGATAATATGTTTTGATGCAATTACACATTAACTGCTGCTTCACCTAATGCATGAACTACAATTTATTAAACTTTAAACAAATTAGCAGTGGAAGCTTCATATGACATAACTGAATAAAAATTAAATGCATACAATGTATTTTTTAACATTATTTTTACCCAGCACAAGATGAAAGTTACAAACACATGTAGCCATTTGGTCAAACTCTGGAGCTCAAAAAACTACATAACATTTACCTCGTCAATGTTTCTCAACCACTTTGAAATGTTGTCAAAAGTCTTTATATTTGTGATATCGTAGACCAACATAATGCCCATAGAGCCGCGGTAGTAGGAAGTGGTAATGGTATGGAAACGTTCCTGTCCTGCAGTGTCCCTGTATATTTAGATTAGATATGAATTCGATTTTTAGTAATAGACATCCCTTTCAGTTATTTTAAATATATATGCATTCTGGTTAATTTTACTCCTCCCGCTCCAACTAATGCTAAAAAGTTACTTCACTCTAAGAGAAACTGTGACTGGGTATGCAGCAGTTTCTGTCAGGATTACATAACTCAATATAGTCTTTGATGCCTTTGCTTAACTCTTAATAAAGATTTTGAGAAGGCTATCCTTCAGTGAAATAAACAAAGTTAGAAGACTAATCAATGTGATATATTGACGATTAGTTAGGATTAAAAAATTATCTTAATACGGTGTGCAATAGTAGCAGTCCCACTAAATAATTAACTATCAAATGCAATGCGTATAAATAAAAACTTACTTACCATATTTGAAGTTTAATCTTCTTACCCCCTAACTCCACTGTTTTTATTTTGAAATCTATACCTGTTAGTAAAAAAAACAACTGTTAACAAATTTTGTTGATTTTGTGAAATTTGTGTAGAAACAGCAGCAACACTTTCAAAACTATCTTAAAAATAGGGATAGCCTTCTTTTTTCAAATTAAAAAACATTATTTTACTTTCAGTTTTTAAGTATAGGTGGCTGGCTATAAAATGCCATCTTTTGTGGAAAAAGGCCCAAATAAATTTGAATAGCTCAATGCATTAAATTAGGTATTGTCTAATTCTGTTTATAGTGGGTCTTGATAATCAAACTGTCCCATTAACAACCAATTGAGGAACATAGTTATAGTAAACCTACAAGTACTTAAGTGACCAAATATCCATTTTGAGTTAGGAAGTGTCTACACGTCCGGCGCGCCGGACTTTTTAGTGCGGGAGCTATACGTCCGGCGACCAAGTCACATGACCCCCGTAACAAACCCTATTTCTCAGTACTGACCTAGTTTTAAGATAAGGCTGTTCAATATGAACCAGTGTGGTCTTGTGGTAGAGTAGACGCTTAGCGACCTTACAATATGTGATAGGTTACTGGATCGGGATCGAATTTTACCCATTTTTTCTTATTATTTTAATTAAAAGTAAATTTTATATTTAATTTATTATGTTTCTTTGTAACAGTAGTCAGAGCTATATGAGATGTTTAACCAATTTAAAGGACTTTTTTTGTTGTTGAGTCGGAATCAAATAGTAATACTAGTACGTCTACTAATCTACTACTTACTAATTAGTTAGTTAGTTAGTTAAGTATAGGCCGACTAGTTTAATGCTTAGTTTATGTATCTCATAGTCATAGCATATGAATATATTAACATGTTCAGTATTTATTTATTATCTAGGGATCGGCTGACTAATATAATATGTAGTTACTGTACACAATAACTACACAATATTGGAATATCATATGCAATGCAACTATTTTGCCGGCGACCTCTTGTCACATGACCTGACGGAATAATAACACCTACTAGTCGTCCGGCGGTCACATGACATATCTTCCACTAGCGGTCACTAGCTCGCCGGAAAAATTTCTCCAACTAGGCGTCCGGCGGCCATGTGACTTGGTCGCCGGACTTTTTATCTCCCGCACTAAACGTCCGGTGCGCCGGACGTGTAGACACTGCCTTTGAGTTATTCCTCTTTTAAAAGAATAATATGACTATAAAAATAAGATTATTTTTTGTCTCTTCTAGGAAAAGGACCTTAGGTACACATTTATTTTTCATATTTATTAATATTATTAGCACAACCAGATCAATAGTAATTTTAGTACTAGCTACTAGCTAGGGTCAGGGCTTCAATTTAGCCTAAGGCTAAGGGGCCATCCATAAATTATAAATGATGTGAAACATCTGAAAAATTGACAAATTTCTATTGATGTATTATGAGGGTTTCTAAATTGTGTGATAAATGTGTACAATTTGGGGAGGGGCGGGGGTCCAAAATCAGCCAAAATAGCCTGACACTGACATTTTATTTGTACTTTTTAATCCAATTTCTCCAAATTATGTGAATTACAGCTAAATTCCTATGAGCCTATCTACTTAAAAAAATAAATAATTAAACTTAATTTAAATTCATTCTGATTCTAAATCATGTATCTTATTGTAATAGCTTGGCAATGGAATATGGCAGGTTAATTAATTAATTAAAAAATAGGCTGTACCATAACCTAAACCTAGGCCTAATAATTTCAGAAATCTGTCAAAAATTAAGAAATAGTTATAGTAATAATAGTAAATTAATAAGTTTACCAAGTAATAACAGTAACAGCCTAAATAGTCCTAGACCCAAAATAAGTTTAAACTCTAAACTAAACTTAAACTAGGCCTAAATACTAAATGTTGCATTTTGATTTTAAAATTTTAATTAATTAACCCTGGACCTACCAATAGTGGATATAAATGTTGTATTGAATGCATCATCTGAAAATCTGAAAAGTAAGCATGTCTTCCCAACTCCTGAATCACCAATTAGCAACAGCTTGAAAAGTAAATCATATGTTTTCTTAGCCATCTTCCGTGTTAAGATTTGTTGTTTTTTTGTATCAGTATCAGTCACAAAAGTCAAATTATGCTATGAAAATGTAAAGCCAAAATGTTGATTGAAAGAATGGTGGGGAAATGCCACACAAAATAAACAGAAGTCCAGTTACACCTTAGTAATACTTAATTAATAGCTTTAGGAAGTGTACACAAGAATTTTGTAGTGGACAAACTATATAGTAGGCATATATGCCTAGGTCCAATTCTTCAAGTCCAAGCGACAGAAATATTGAATGAAAACGAAAAATGTGATTAAACAGTGATAGTAAAACACGTTAAATATCTCCAATGTTTACTCTTATTATGAGCACCTATTAAATGGAAGTAAACAAATATAACTCCTTGGTGAAATAAATACGTTTATGTCACTCATTCTTCATTTCTAAACAAATAAAGCGCATTAGAAAATTAACTTTGCAGTGTCACAAGAGTCTCCACTCTTAGCTGGCTCTCCCTGACATGACGTCACATCCCTTTCCGGGATGAGTTAATATTTTAAAAAATTGAGCTTGGTTATTGTGAAGTTGTGTAATTTTCTGTAACCGTTATGCGCTATTGCTATTTTTATACATAAAAGTAAAATTAAACAATATTAAATATTGATAATAGGTGCGATTAATCCATTAAATTATTCATGTCGGCTTTTCAAGCAATTTTTTAAAAAATATATAGAGCTAGGCTTACCTAATAATGCCTAAAATTATTTAATATCTTGAGTTTGAGACTGAAATATTATAAATTATAGCCTTTTTAAAAAAAATGTCAATAATAGTAATAGTAGGCTTAGCAACACAATTAATAAATGCATGTCAACTTAAATTATGTAATACAATTTAATAAATTAAAATATTCGTTACTTTATTCAGGAAAATACACCTGGAGATTATACACTATAAGGTACTTGACTGACTTGACTTACCTTTTCCTAAGATCACCAAAACAGTTGAGTTGAAAAGTCTCTATCCTAGCCGTACTCATAATCAACAGCATAACCCTTGCCCTTATAATTTTACTTCAATATAGGTCCTTTAAAAATTCAATAATTTTAAAGAAAGTCATGTTTATACAATATTTCATTATTATGTTTTCAAAGCATTGTCTCTTCTATGTTATTCCAATACTGTCGCAAATTTCGGACCCACCCCCCTAAAATCTGTTATACATTTGAAATAAACAAAATTGTTTAAAATTAAAAATTCATTAAAATTGTATGTAATACACACTTAAATATATCCAATCTATACAAGTGGCATCTTCTGTCAGAATACATCCATCACAACAGAAAGCTAAAGATAACTGTCAACTTCAGGTTTTATATATGTATGATTCAAAAATATCTAATGACGTTACATGTGATTTTTTTTTACCCCCTTACCCACCCACCACGATCACAAACTGTCACACTTTCTTAGACCTCCCCCGGAACGTGGACGACCCCCCTATACACGCGGCCACTGGATGTCAGTGTAGAGAGTGCAGGTCTTGGGCTCCACACTAAAGGTTGCAAAGGTGGATTCGGAGCCTGAAGATGCGATTTCAGCGAACCGCCGTTAAAGAGTGAACAAACACAGCAACGCTCCAGCAGTTTCATATTTAGGTTATTGGGTGCATTGATAGACAATCAGTCTGAAGCACAGTATTCGCAGCACGGATTCAGTAACAACGCCGCCCTTAGGTAAACTTTCGTCCTGTGCACCCGTTTGGCGCCCCCTTCCCTGTCCCCATATGGCTCCGCTCTTTTTCCGATTACGATGAAGGCTATGGAGCACGTGTTGTGATGCTATACATGTAGCTAACCATACGCATTTTAACATGCACATTTTAACGCCCCTGAAACTTTTTGTTCCCCATATTCTTACTGCTGAAATAAGAATTGTAAGAGGGACAAGGAAATACGGTATTAACAAATTAATTTCCACGCCCTTTCGGTTGGTCCCAACCCCAGTGTAAGTATCCAAATGAAGAATGCAACTTCCATTTTATGAAAACTCATTGTATAAAAAGCGATTGTACGAAAAGTTAGAATACCGTTTCTCGATCCCTGACCCAAGGTTCACACTTCACTATAATGAACCAAGGGAATTTAAATATTTACTGGGCGCCCAAGGCGCCCATATGGCCAAGGCACAGGTCGCACGCCCTAAAGGCCGGCGTTGTCAGTAACGACCTAACAGGCCTGAGTATACCCCCGGTCCAGATTAAACCCTGTCAAAGTTAGACCGAGGGATAGACAGTCAAGTGTTAGAGTTAGCAGTGGCGTAGCTGGGGGGGGGGACCGCACCGGGTGATACCAAATTGAAAAATTTCCTATTTACAGAACACACACTGCTCGGTCTAACCGAATTTCATAAATAGATAACCGAACACACGTAAAATTTCCACTCATTTAACCAATCCGTACTGTATTAAAAGTTCAAGGTTGGTGCGTCAGAAATGAGGTGACCCTATAATTAGGTCAGAAAAACACCGTTTTGATCATGATTCAACGCCGATTGAAGTGTTCGGTAACTTTCGTAAGTGACATGAAACTATATTTATCTAAATTCTGAGAAATAAAGCTTTCCAATGATACAAAATACGAAGTGGTCGGGCGATTCTAAGTACATGAATCGAATCGGTAAAAATTAAAAACATTAAAAAAATGACTTTTTTCCCATGTATATGTTTAACAAAATATTTTAACTTTTTTCTGTTTTCTTTTAAATATTAATTTAAAAATATTTTTTTTTAAAAGAAAAATGTTATTCTGTTCGCAGATGACACGGCGGTGTATAGGACGATCGCCAACAGTTCTGACCAGGACCAGCTACAACAGCATCTCATTCGGTTAGCAGAGTGGGAGATGAGCTGAGTTGAGACACGGAATTTCATCCTGCCAAGTGCCAGACACTGTCAGTCTCTAGAAGTTGTACACCTGTACACCACCAGTACGAACTGCATGGCCATATACTTAAGCCAGTTTCCTCCGTAAGGTACCTCGGTGTTACCATTCAAAGAGAGGTCTGCTGGGACGAGCAAATTAACAATGTATGTGCAAACAGGCAAACAAGACCCTAGGGTTCTTTAGGCGTAATCTAAAGATCGGCAACTCCAGTGTGAAAGAAATAGCCTTTAAAGCCCATGCAACCAGTGAAATATCCTCTTCAATATCAGGCACGGAAACATTGCAAATCCTCTCTACATGCATAGGAGCCAGAATGATCAATAAATTGATCGCGGGACCTTAATATATAGAAGAAAAAGAAGTGATACGGAGAAGGATACTGATTTTAACAAGTGATTGACAGGTTTCCATTTGAAGACCAGGAAAGGAATTTTTTTGTATAAAGTAATATTCAATGTAAAAATAACTATAACTTAGCGCTGTTACAATTCTTAAATATACATTGACCTCCGGAGCTTCAATTAATTTGTTCTTGTCATTGTTATACTGTGGACTTATTTTAACGAGGGATTGGGGGAAAGGGGGGGGGGTGACACCATGAGTTTACCACACCGGGTGACACGAACCTTAGCTGCGCCACTGAGCGTGTGAGGAAAGAGACATTAATGGATTTGTTATATTGTATTTATCAATACATGTTTTCTTTATAACTCTTGCTAGGGAGTTTCTTGTTCATTTATTAGTTTCCTGTGTTTTATTCGTTGCTCTCTTCAACGCCTGGTCTAGTGAACCACCACATAGAGGAGCGGCCCTGTATTAATCACAATAACACCAAATATCACTTGGTACATGACCATAATGTACGAGGCCATACCTTCGTAATACCATCTATTCTGTGACAAACACACAACCCACAAAAAAAACAACAAACAAATATACAAATATCGCGCCTCAAATTTTGACAACCATTTAAGAACAGTTGTGTGATTAGCTCTACGATTCTGTTCTTTAACACAACTGAATTCTCAATAAAAGCCGACTGCCAAATATCCTGAAGGTCTGTCATGACAACCCAATATTTCTGGTGGCCATTTTGGCAGAGATAAAACGTTAGCCAGAATCTCTGACCGTTATTACTGGAAGAGATTGAAGACCGACGTTCGCCGACATATCAAGAGATTGAAGACCGACGTTCGCCGACATATCAAAGTCAAAGCCAGTCAAAAATGTTTTGTCATAAATCCCAAAAAATCAGCACGTAGGTTCCACCACTCAACAGTATACCAGTTTATTACCAGTGCGTGGAAAAGTATATGGAGCTTTGTCGGTATTGATGTAACCAGCCCCCTTCGGGAAACATCAAATGAAAATAAATAAATAGTTGTTGCCACTGACCATTTCTCCAAGTGGACTGAAGGAACATCTGTTCCAGATAAGAGTGCCAAGTCAGTAGCAATTTTTGTGTACTCTGTTATTTGTCGCCTTGGTGGTATGAACACTCTGATTAGTGACCAGGGACGAGAATTTTTGAACTTGATTATCGTCAAGCCCGATGGTGCATTTCCAAACAGATCACCGTATTGCATCTGCCTACCACACACAAACAAATTACCAATGGGAACCTGACAACCGAACACTCCAAGAAACTCTTAATTGAGCTTGTCAATGACCAATTTAAAAAGAAAAAGGAAACGACTGGGGCCAATTCATCCCCGGTGTTCTGTTTGAATATATATCGCACATCTATACATGCATGGCTCAACCAAGTGCACTCCTTTTGAGGTCATGTATGAGTAGAAGTCCAAGCTTCCTGTTGATCTCAAACCCTCAGAAAGTGACATTATGTTACCCCAAACCTGATGTACTGGATGCACTAACAACCATTTATATAAAAAAGCTCAACCAATCTGTACCAATATCCACTATGGCCAGGAACACCATCTGTGCCTTTTCTTTAATAAAATTACACCGTACAGTGAACTAGAAAGGTGTGTGAGTGCGGCAACTATCACGAACACAGGGAGAGGGGTGAAGGCGAGAACCATCACGAGCCAAAGGAGAGGTGTGAAGGCGGCATCCATCTCGAACCTAAGGAGAGGTGTGAAGGCGGAAACTAGAGACCGACCGAAAGTGATTTTCTGATTTCGGCCGAAACTGGGGGGGGGGGGGGGGGGGGGAATTTATGCAAAATAGACCATTTGATTTTATGATATAATTACAACCTAGCGCATATTCCTACACTAATTATTTGGCTCTAATAGAGCCAGTTGTCACCTAAAAACAGTTATTAAGGATATAAAAATATAATTGTGACATTAAAATACTGAGAGGCAGTCTTATGTCAGAAGCATGTAACAATAGCTGAATTCCTAGCGATGACATAACACACCGAGCTTTAATAAGCTTCCCAATGACTTATCCTGGGTTTGTTGCGTGGAGTTCACAGAGAAAATGTTTCCACCCATTCATCCCTGTGGTGCTACAGCCCATGTAGGGCTTTGGCCTGCCTCACTACGTCCTTCCACTCTAACCTAACGAATGCTTTTCTTTTTCATGCTTTTACTCCCAGCTGCTGTAGATTTTTTTCCCCACATCATCCACCCATCTAATCCTAGGTCTGCCTTTGCGCCGTTTTTCTTTGGAGTTTTGGTAATGAACCCTCTTCACTCCTATTTCATTTGGCATTCTTTAAAAATGCCCTGCCCCTTAGCCTGACATTTTTATTTCAAAACTCAGCTGCTAGGCTAGTTTTAAAGGCAAAAAAACGTGATCACGTCACACCACTACTTCATTCACTTCATTGGCTCCATGTACAAGCACGGATTGATTATAAACTCTCTGTTCTGTGCCACAACTTTTTCTCGAATTCCTGCCCTTCCTATCTAACCGAAATTCTCTCTGTCTATTCACCCCTTCGACAGCTTCGCTCCTCCGCAGACGAGCGTATTCTTTCTGTCCCTAAGACTCGTACAAAAACATACGGTGAAAGATCTTTCTCTTACTGTGCCCCCAAACAATGGAATTCTCTTCCACTACACATCAGAAATATATCAACCATCACAGCCTTCAAAACTGCACTCAAAAAACACCTCTTTAAACTTTACTATCCTGACTGATTCCCCCTCTGAAAGTTAAACGATGCTGCGGAGTGCCGTCCATGGCTTCACATGTAAATTGATATGGAAAGGTTGGTTTTTAATTTATATTTTTTAAGTTCATTTTAATTTGTATGTACAGCGTGGTGAGCCCAGCCCTAGGCTGGGGTACCACGCTATAGAAAACTACCCATAATAATAATAATAATAATAATTTTCTGGTACTAGCGTTGGATCCTGATATAGATTGTACAATTCCTGGTTGGTTGGTGTTCTCCATGCACCCATTGGCTGGTCCATATATGTTCCTGAGAACTTTTCTGTCCCATGTGTTTAATAGGTCTTCTGCCGTTTTTTTTTTAAAAAAAGGAAAATTTTTAATTTCAAGTATTTCATATTAAAGTAGGAAGAGTCTCGTGGAACAGTGTCTGAATAGCAATGATAGAAACTAACTTAAGAACATATTGCGCTGTTAACTCTTACAAATCGTAAGACATGTGCAGCGTTACAAACATATTATAGCAGTTGTCAAATGATCACAACGGACAACGCTTAAGATGAACCAGAGCCATGAGTCCTTCCTCGGGTATATAAGCAAGGGGCCAAAAGCTGAGATGGAAAAAAAAACAATCAAATTTGAATGCAAGGGGGGGGGGGGCAAAAAAAATCGCAAAGTGGCAGGGGGATTTCCAAAAGTCACAGGACAGCCCTGGATGAACTAGCAATTTCTAAATGAAAAAAAAAATGAAGAAACGATCACAAATCTTCAATGACATAAGAAAGAATAAACTTTCTTGTCACCCCACGGTCGATGAATACGACGCTGTGAAAATATGTTTGCATCCAAACCCAAGACATCCGAAAAAAAATTCGCCCTAAGTAAATTTGGGAAAATGAATATTTAATAATATTTTGTTGCTTTGTTTATTCCCACACCGCCGATGGAGCATGTTTTTGAAACAAACAAGCAAAAACTCAACTAAAATACGCAGCTACCTATCGAAAAAAAACAACTCCATATGAGTTTTAAAATTCAAAATTGAATTTAATGCTGGATTTCCCTTTGATTACATTGCGTTTTGTGTAGGGCTGAGCCGGATACTGACCCGGTTACCAAGAAATGTCGAGTATTAGCACCAGTGTTGTCTTAAGGCATTGGCCCACTGGGCTTTGGCCCAGGGCCATACGTTTCTAGGAGACTCAGTCTTTTAGAGGCATTATGCATCACATATTGTTAAGGAATATTGAGAGATTTTGACTATTTAATTTGATTTAAAATTCAGTGACAGCTCTTTTCCGAATTTAACCCACGATTTTATCGGAAAATTAAACAATTAATATTATAAATGCGAATTGCAAGTTGGATACTTCTTAAAGGGGAATAACTCTCGTCAACAAGTTTTACTTCTCCCAGATATGAATAAAAAAATATAGTAAGAATTTGCGTTTACAATCACATTAGCCTAAGCTGTTAGTCCCGGGTCGTACTAACACCAGTTAAGCCATTGCTACCTACTCAGAAGTGAAAATTAGTGGTGAAAAGCAGTGCAGTCTTAAGGCATGGGCACACGGTTACGACGAAGTCAGAGCTGGCCGTGGACTTCAAAATTCCCAATTTCGATGCTTTTGCTAATTGTTGCCCTGCCCCCCCCCCCCCCCCCGATCTCCGCTACCCCCCAGAAAAATTACCTGAAAGAAACCGGTCAAAACGTATAGGCCTAGCTATGCCATAATGATTTTCATAACATTACTCGAATAGAAGGCTATAGACAGCATAGGAAAAGCGGCGCCCAGGCCGCACTAGTAAGACGATTTTGCCGCCCCTGTCTATGTGGAGTAAATGGAATTTTATCTTTTAATACACTATTAAGGACCTATCTTAAAACGAATTTGGCGCCCCCTGATATTGGCGACAGGGATAATTGACCCTCTCGCCTCCTCTTTAGCACGGCCCTGTGTATATAGAGGGTTAGTGGCCTCAGTGCATTAATGTGCCCAGGGCCTTCGCTGCTGTAAAGTAGGCACTGATTAGCAAACTCGATACATACCCGGCAGTTTTTTTTTAAAAATAGAGATGTCTACTGAGTAGGGTAATTGACAAGGGTCAATTATAATATACATACCCAATAAATCGCTTATAGCGTCCCGTGAACCTGACATATCATCGTCAACAGGCCAATGTTTAAGATATACTTAAAACAGGCAAACGCGTCTATAGCAACATTTATTTACGTCTCACATTGTCACAAGCATCACGATGTTAGTTAGGCCTACAAACCTTGGGCCAACCTGTGGGGGTGGGGTGGGGGGGAGGAGATGTTGAAAACTCACCTAAGATTTCCCCCTGCCCCCGAAATAAATCGGTTTTTCTTAACAAATGTGGATAAAATTCAGGAACGCCGTTCATAGGCTGCTCTTGCGGGACTCGAGCCTTGCTACTCAAACTCAGATGCGTGTCCTTTGGTCGCATTCCTCCTTTAATAGCCAACTACCACCACCCTACCACACACACACACACACACACACACACATACACGCACGCACCTGCAAAAAAGGGAAAGGGCGATGGAGACAGTAATTTCTACATTTTCGCATTTAAAGCAAATAATAATAATAATAATAATACTAATAACAATAATAATTAAATAAAATAACAGATAAAGAAATAGCCTACAATTTTGTTACAAGGAATGTAAAAATTTTTTAGGCGACAGATCGAGTGATGAATTTCATAGCTAATTTAATTTTCTTTAAAGAGTTAAAGAGTTTCGGTTTTGCTACTTCATTAAGAAAGCTACCGGTATATCTTCACTTTTTGGGTTTTGTAACATTCTTTATATTATTCTCACTGGCTCAACATGTAGCAAATGGGAATATTACGATGTAGGTCCAGATACTTTGTCCTCATTACATTGCGTAAGAATGATCGGATTGCAGATTTTGACTACTACGCCTAATATGATATGTGTAGCCATAGAATGAGAATTGCTTCCTGATGATATTATATTCATACTTGAAGCACAGTTGCGGGGAATGATGCTTACGAGTAGGCCTAATTCACTCCTGCCTTTGACCTTTAGCCTAGCATGCCACCATTGTTCAAATCAGAGGTTCCCAATTTGTTCGACACGGAAGTCCCTATTTCATTATTTTAAATATTCATTTTCGAAGCTAACACTAACATAAATTGCCTAAGGATGCATTCTATAAAAAAACGTTTTTAAAATAAGCTTTATATCACAAATGTCGTACTTAAGGGACTAAACACATTAAACGCCAAGAAAAAAAAAAAAAAAAAAAAAAAAAAAGATTGTGGACCTCTTATTTTAATAACAGAGGTCCGTTCCCATCAGTGGCATAGCGAGCTTAACTCGCGCCCGGGGCACAATACCTTTTTAGCGCCCCCCTATTCGAAAACCATACAGTATTATATGTAAAATATACCATTTGATGCCCCCCTTGCTACGCCACAGTTTCCCATGTATTCAAAACTATATCCTTGGTTTCTGTTTTTAACGCATATGTTAATGGCCTAACCGGCAGAGCAGCAGATTGTAGCACATATCCAGAATATTTCTTTTTTTTCAATATTAATGAAGGGGGCTACGGTAGCTTTTCAGACCTCGACATCCACATTGTAGCAGTCCTTTAAAAAACCTAGTTCCCTTCAAATTTAAATTGTTAGAAAGGTTTGGCAAACGAAGAATATTTTTTTTTTTACCAGCCCCGTTTTAAACAAATTAATAAATTATGCTGAACATTAAGAATTTACCACAGCTCTGGTCACATGTTTTTGTGACAGCTGCGCAATACCAGACTTCACAATAAACAAAATAGGTCACGGCATGTGTCGGGGAGTTCGGCTAATTTGAGACATATAAAATGATTCATATTTCATGTGGTGTTTCAACGATCGCCACAAAGTCGCCCCACCCACACCTTTTAGATGCATGACGCCATTTATGGATGGCACCCCCCCCCCCCAACCCTTGCTTTAAAAAAAAATCAATTAATCGCTTTGAATTGTACAACACTAGATCAGTGCCGACAGAAGTCATCATACCGTGGGCAGCTGCCCATAACCTCACGCTTCTATGATAATGAATAGCGAAAGATCTTTATGAAATTTAATTTGGGTTTAAAATGCAGTAGCAGTTGCAGGTTTCCTAAATTTTTGAAAACACGTTTTTCGATTTTCACATAAAATCAATTTTTGGCAATATTTTTTTAGAAATTTTTAAATGTAAAAAAGAAATCCAGGGATTTTGAGGAAGGTTGAAATGTGTTAAAGTAAATCAAAGAGTTTGTCAAGAAGTGAGATCTGATCTTAAATTAGTAATTCATCTGAAGAAAGTTACAATAGTTCGAAACTGCAAAATAATTTTTCAATTTACTGAATTTTTTGGATATTAATACTGTTTGAACTTCCCTTTGATAAATTGCACTTTAAAATTAAATAATATTCAATGCATTTTGTAAATATCTCATATCTCCCACACAAATGCTATTTATATAAAATTTATAAAAATTAACACTTTTATATGGCCATGCAAATATAAAGACCTTTTCTTCAAAGTAGAATTTCTTGCTCTCTTTTATTCTATTTGTAAAACTTGGAAATTATTAAATTTTTATATAAATTATAATTGCGAAAAAGGCTATTATTATACTTAAAGTTTTGAAAGGATTCTTATATTTAAAAAAAATAATTCATTTATTGATGAAGTAAATCAAACAAAATGTTTGAATTAAAGAAACAACATGAATATTTAGAAGCAACTAAAAATCACAGGATTTGTATGGACACAACGAGATCAAGTGACATCTGAATTTTCACCAACTTCTCTTCTGTTGCTTGCCGATTAAGTTTAGCATGACGCAAAAATTTATTAAAAATTTCTATGGAGGTGCTCATTGAGCCCCCCCTCCCCCCCAAAAAAAAACAACCTAAAGCCCATTTCCATTTCGTTCGGTAACATTCGGCACTTCGATTTCTGCTCCATCCCTGAACATAGTGACAACATCGTCACATTTCAATCTACACAAAAAGCACTGGATGTTTGTAATTAAAATGATATACTTGAACTTAAAAAAACTCTGAATTTTCATTCAGTTAGTTTTATAAATATTGTTTTAATATAGGCTCTAGGTCCCTGGGGCGAAACTAAGCTAGGACCAAAAGCATTAATACACTCAGAGGATGCCACAACCTAAAGAATTTAAGTTAATGTATGGCGGGGACGATGGAGTCAGAGCTGCCCCTGGGCGACATTATGCATAAGCTTTTTCGCTGACAGCTGCTCCCTTCCCGTAGGCCCGAAAGCGCCCCCAACCGCATTGAATGAAATTGCTTGAGGGAAACACTGGTAAAACGCAAGGCCCAACCTGGGCCAAAATGCTTTTTTTCCTAGCATTACTTGAACATGTTAGAAAGTAATAAGGGGGCATCAGTGCAATTCTTTGCACAGGGTCCCCGATGCTGTTAACACGACCCTGCACTTGCCACCTCAGCATGCCATGCGCTATTCGCAGAGGAAAATGCGAATTCGTCCCCCAAGAAGCCCTTGCCCTCGTGCAATCTTTTTTTTTTTTTTTTTGGGGGGGGGGGGGGGGGGGGGTGTTAATGTATCGATCCGTACCGGTGGTTAGTTAGCGCATTTACCAGGGTCATCGCTATTCCATTCAAGGTTCGATATTCAAAGGTTAACAATGTACACACATATACGCAGAGCGAAAAAAAGACAAAACAAACGTAGACCATATAGTGCATGAAATTCAGATCATTTTCTATGTTTATCAGAAAAGTTTACACAAAAATTGAAACCTTGTAAAAGAAAAAAATAAGTAAACAACACCTTAATAAAAAAAAAAACAAGGTTTTTTCCTTATAAATCCTTTATAAAATGAAATACCGAGCAATGGGGTGGGGATGAAATTTTGACCAATCATGTATACAAGTAACGCACTTTATAAGAATCCCAATTAGTGCTTCATCCCCCCCTCCCACCTTTTTTTTTTGTCAAGGTTAGCAATCGCACATTTTTGTTACGCCCCTGAACTATATTAATATTCTAATGACTCCTCCGCTTTACAGCGCAGAATTTTTTCATCAATTATTTCAGAAAAAAATAAAATAAAATAAATCGCACCAAGCGCACTTGGGATATTTTAAAAAAAAAAAAATTTAAAAAAAAAAAAAAAAAAGAATCTCATTTAGCGCAGTTATCGAGAACTTGTTTCGTGAAATCCCGTGTCATCAAATTTCCTCCATCTTCCCATTGAAAACGGGAAAGGCTGATTTGCTGGTGGTGTGGGCTTAAAATTTGAAAGAAATGTGTAATGGTGGGCAGCACGTCTATGCGTCACGTTTCAGCTCGATAGGTTGACGGGAAGTGGACCAATTAGCCGTCCGAAGATTTTTGCCAACCAGCCAGCCACGCACAAAAGCGAAGTTAGTCTAAGGGATTTTGAAAATAAAACACATTTTTTTCCCAAATTGAAGATTGTCATGTCGAAGAGTAGGAACACACAACAGTTCCCAGAACCACTTTTGTTTAACATTCCTCTTCCTGGATTAAAAACGACAACATCATTATTAAAATAGTAATCATAGTGTTTAAAATCCTGTTTTGAACAAATTGAAGCAGCGATGAACAGATATGTTAATTCAAGTACCGCAACTGTTATGTCTTTGTCGCGTGAATGTGTTTTTAAAAATAATAATAGCTTGTGTCCCCATGGTGGAGTAGAGACAAGAAGCCAATTTAGGCCTAATAAAATAAAATAGTGAGCTTACTATGTACTGCCCCTTACTCTTACTTTGAACACGTTGGGTCACGTTTAGGGGTCACATCGGGTTTTCATAACATCTTATAACATATATATATGTGCGTGTGTGTTTATATATATTCTAAAGCACACATAACATGAGACCACCCATATTTAAAATCAAATGACATCTATATCGCACACACACACATATATATATCATGTGTGGTTTAGAGATCCTGTTTGGTTTACAATATTGATGTTTTTGTGACAATTAGTATGCGGGTTTGGATGTTACTATGCACTGTAATTAATTAAAAGTTTGAAATATATATATATTTATAATTTAATAAATTGAGAGAACGTGCTAGAAGTTGTTCTCTCCCAAAATTTTAAAAATTAACGTAGGTCTGGGGCGCAATGTCCAATTTTCACATTTTGAAATAGTAATAGTGCCAATTGAATAAAGTTCTCCGGTAAATTCAACTATCCTAATACGTTGCTATAATTTGTCACGTGACAAACAATAACACAATATAGCAACTGAAAAATGGCGTCCAACATTGGTGAATGGAATGTGATAGTTGAAATTGTTTTCATCTGTCATTTCGTATGAAAGCATCGTTTTATTTGTGGTAATATATTTCTTTTTTGTAGAGCTTAGCAGATGAAAATTCTATTTCAAATTACAAGTTTTTAACATTTTAAAATTCTCCATTCGTTCAAAATGGAGAGGCGAAAATTCCAGTTCCAGCCTATTATTAAGTATTATTTTATTAATTATTAAATTAAGTATTTTAAACTTAAACTATTTCAATTTACTATTTATACTTGGTTAATATTTATTATTTAATTTAGTTTTAAACGTTATTAAATAGTCAATTTAGTATTTATTATTTACTATTTTAAATCTAATCCCTACTGTCTATATACCTAGGCTAGTCATAGTCATAGTCTGTCATTTATTTGAATTTGATAATTTAGAATTTAGACTCCACTAAATAGTAAATAAATTAAAATTGAGTTTCAGTCAAAGACGTCAAAGTCTCTATAACTCTGTAATCTCTAGTTCTAGCCTAATCTTCTAGTTCTAGGCCTACCACACTATCAGTATCGCCTATCATTACCATACCATACTGTATTAAATTAATAATATACTATTATATTATATAATATGAATAATAAATATAATAATGATATAAATTATGTACTAATTTAATTTTTAGTGGCTAGCCTTGTTTTTGGCTTATCACTGTCATGTTCAATTTCGTTTTTGGCTACATTTAATAATATACATTTATTTATTTTTACTGATCAGGCTAGATCTAAAGGCTAAATCAAATCATAACAAATTAAAATTAAAGACTCCAGTTCTGATCACTGATTTCGATTTAGCCATCAGTAGTATTACTATAATTTATAATATAATAAACTACTGTTATTTTATTAGACCTATTACTATTACTATTATTCTGTTAATGATTAATAAAAGGAATATTACTATATCAACTATTATTATGTCTATGTCTGAACTATTTAATTTATGGTAAATCTCATATTTAGTCTGTAGTCACCCAAATAGACCTATGCCTATACAATACTATCCAACAATAATAATTGACAGTTATGCTACACAGTATACAAGTATACAGGCTATACAAATAAATAACACAATGCCATATTAGGTCTATGCCAATACTAAATAGGCTTGTAAATAATAAAGGGAATATATGTTTTTTATTATTGAATAATAAAACACTGTGATATACTGTATTTTGTACCAAAACAACAACTATTTAACACATTTTAAGAAAAGAAAATTAACCTCCAGTCTTCCAGCTATCTTTTGTAATTTTTCTTTTATTTTACCACACTACATTTGTGGTCTATACTGAGAGCTCTATCATCATTGATGATGTAATGAGGTTGAGGGGGTTCTTCTGAAAAAAAAATGTTAACATTCAGCCCATTCTACCAATTATCAATAATATGTTTTATAGTCAACTCAGAGAAATAGATTAAAAAAATTAATAATTACAAATGCTTATACTAATAAACTATCACTGGTTAAGGGCTTTACTATACAAAGCACAAATACAATATTACTGTCCTTTATTTTATTTTGTCTATACTAGTTGGAATAGGGATGATTGTAAACTTTAGTTTTAAATTTAAAGCATTGATGTGATTGACTAACACAATCACACATCGGCTATAAGATACTAAATAATGATAGAATCCTGATTAGAGATACATTTTTTTGTCTACAATCTAACTGATTGTTACAACTTAATATTATAAATTATTGCTTCCTTTAATGGCTCATTGTAATAATGTACATAACTTTGTGATTTTTTTCGTTTAATACCCAGAAATTACAATATTTCATTAACATTAAATTGTAAAATAAAAAATTTAAATGCAATAAATGAAATTCAATTTTATAAATTTACAATTTAAATACTTTTCTTGTTTTTTTGTCAAAGTAGATTTAAATCATTTCTTGACATGATTTATAAAAGGTATTTAATGTAATACTCATAAAAGTTATATTTCCATACAATCTTAAAATTTTAAATATCTTTTTTTTTTCATCACAGGAACCTTACTTAGAAAATCATTAAATGACAATTACTCCAGGCAGTCATAATTCTGTTGTACTTCCAATTGTTTTGGCTCAGTTTATGCATCCTAAGAAACGGATGTCAAATGTAACAGATCAGTTATACTTTGTTTTCAGTCCTGGGAACATAGGATGATGAAGCTTTACTGGACACATAATTTTTCACCATGTTTAATGAGACAGTCATTCCAAAGAGAAACATCAACTTTATTCAAGATTAACAGGGTTTAGAAATGAGACTCATTTGTGAAACTATAAAAATTTTTCCCTTGAGTTACTGTGTTGCACAGTATTGAATAACTCTGTGATTAGTAAAAAAAAATTTCTGGACTCGTAAATTTTAACAAACTGTTTTGGGAAGCCTGAAAATGAATCGCTACCAAATTTCCAAGCAGCTTGGGGATGGTACTTATGGGAGTGTTTTACTGGCTACAACTGTGGAAACCAATGAAAAGGTGGCTATCAAAAAGTAAGTGAGACTTTGATTTTATTAGCTGAAATAAAGAAAAAAAATAGTGAAAACAAAATCTACGATAAGAAAAAAGCCACACAAATTATGTCATCATAAGATGTCATGGGATGAGGGAATTTAAAAATGATAAAGAATCATTTAAGAGGCATAAAAGACATTTTTCTTCAAATAGAGTTTACTTTTTGCAATTAGGCAACAATTTTTCATAAAATATTGTTAATTATCTGTCCATAAAGATTATATTTTTGAAAAGAAATAACATATAACAGTGTAAATTTTGAAACAGTGTTGTTTTTGGGTAAGCCTGAAAAAAAAGGAAGCAAAAATAAAAAAACATATTGGCAAGAAGCCTTCATCAGCATAACAGGAAAAATAAAATCAAAATAATTCTTAGCTCCAGTGTAGTATCAAAGAGGACAACAAGAGGAATTTGACAGAACATAAGTAGGTAAGAGATTTAAATATTGGCAAATGGGATGGGAAGGAATGCAGGAAAAGTAAGTCCACTGCGATTGGTCATAATGAGGAGAGGGCAGAGAAAAGGTTTAAGTGAATGAAAACCTGCCATGGATGCAACTTCGAACTAGGAGGTCTTGCAGATTTTTATCCATCCATCCCCGTGGTGCTACAGCCCATGTAGGGCTTTGGCCTGCCTCACTACTTCCTTCCACTCAGACCTAACTAATGCTTTTCTTTTCCATGATTGGATTCCCAGTTGTTGTAGATCTTTTTCCACATCATCCATCCATCTAAGCCTAGGTCTGCCTTTGAGCAGTTTTCCTCTGGGGTTTTGGTGATGGCATCCTCTTCACTCCTCTGTCATTTGGCATTCTCTAAGTGTCCTGCCCAGCGTAGCCTGCCCTTTTTTATTTCTGCTACTATCGTGGGATCCTGATATAGACTGTACAATTCATTGTTGGTTCGTATTCTCCATCCATATTCATCCTTTGTTGGTCCATATATTTTCCTGATAACTTTCCTCTCCCATGTGTTTAATAGGTTTTCTGTCATTTTTATTAGGGTTCAATTTTCACTTGCATATGTTAAACTGGCCTGATTACAGTTTTATGAATAGTTTTGTTTCTCTTGTAATGTTTTTATTTTTGAGTATTTTCTGAAAACTGAAGTATGCCCTGTTTCCGGCTGATATTCTTTCTGTTATTTCTGTTAGTAATTCGTTTCTTTCATTTAATAAAGATCCTAGGTATTTGAATTGATTTACTTTTTCAAAAGTCTGGTTTCTAATTTTAATGGCTTCATCTGTCTGTTCTTCTCTTATCATAGTCATGTATTTTGTTTTTTTTGGTTGTTAACTTCCAGCCCTGCTTGTAGTGATGCCTCTTCTAATTCAATAAAGGATTTTGATACTTTCCCCTAGCAGTGCTATGTCATCAGCATATGCAAGATACTGAAAGGGTTGATTGTAGAGAGTGCCGGTTGTGGGTCTTGGGTTTCCCTCAGAAAGTATGCTGTTCCTCGGTTGTCAATAGGTATGTTTCTCATAACTCTCTCTAATGTTAGGTTAAAAAGCATACAAAACAGTGAGTCGCCCTGTCTTAGGCCTCGTCTAATCTGAAATTCCCTTGAATATTCTCCTTGAACCTTGATTTTGCTTTTTGAGTTGTTCAAATTTTAGTTATAACTTAATGTATCTGAGTGTGTAGTTCTTTTCCTCCATATTTAATAAGTTCTGCTGTGATGAGGTCTTCTCCAGGGGCTTTGTGGTTTTTCATAATATAATTAATGACTTCTTTAGTTTCTTCTAGAGTTGGGGAGTTTATAAAAGGGTCTGGTCCTCCCTGTGGTGGTTGGTAATCTTCATCTTGTCTATTGTCTGCATTCAGTATGTCCTCAGCCCACCTCTCCAGTACTTTACTATTTTCGGTAATTAGTTCTCCATCCTGGCTCTCACACATTATCTGAAAACTGCTCTAAGGGAAGAGAATGTGTTGAGTGTGGATGACAAAATGGCAAGTGTTGCAACAGCTGCGTCCACTTGGCTTAGTCCTAAAATGGGAGGGGGCAGCATGGATGCAACTTCAAACAAGGAGGTCTTGCAGATTTTTATAGCCTCTGAAAACGATGAGAGGCATGTAGTAGAGATTTTCATGTGTGTCAGGGTCTCAGAGAAGGAAAACATGTTTGGCTATGAGATTGTGAAGATGATATGTGAGAATAAGTTTGGTCCTTTTGTCATTTTCACTCGGACGACAACTGAAGGCCTCAGCACGAGTAATATTTTTAACCCTTTGAAGGGCTGATGAAAGTACTGTCTCCGGGTAGGAGCTACATCGGAAACAGTCAATCATCTCAAGCTCCTTGTTCCAAAAGTCATACTCCCACCGGCAAAGTCATGCTCTCGTTAATTTGTTAAACCTTTTCTCCGCTCCCTATTTGTTAGACCAATCGTAATGAACTTATTTTTCTTCCCTTCCAGCCCATTTTGCCTGAATTTAATCTCTCACCTACTTACGTTCTGTCAAATTCCACTTGTTGTCCTCTCAAATATCTTACTCTGCAGCTAAGAATTATTTTTTATTTTATTTTTGCTGTTGTTTGTAAGCTGGTGAAGGCTTCTTGCGAACATGTTCATTGTTTTGTTGCGTTCTTTTTTTTCAGGTTTTCCTCATACTTTGTTTTGCTCATTTCCTTTAACCTAACCTGATTGCAGTCTCTCCCACTTTGTACCATTGTTTTAGGTATACCTTTCCATTTACTTAACACTCATAAAAAAAAAAAAAAATCAAGTCTTTAAAAAATAAAAACTTAATTCACTTAGTACTGTATTGATTAATTAATTATTTGAATTGAAATAAGATATTGATAAATTGCTTAGTTTTATGTCTTGTGTCTTTTATAAAAACAGAATCTTAGCCAATTTGTGGCATCCCTTCCTTATGGACTCTATAGTCTTAAAAATCAAGGTCATTTTCCTTTAAATATTAAGCCTACCTCTTATCACAAACTGAAATTAATCAAATGCAAAAAGAAGGCAGTTACATATGCTTTCAAGATTGTAACATAAAAGATAGGTTGAAAGGAAAGGTTGAAATTGTTGATTTATAACATTGATTTTCATAAAAATCTCTAATTTGAATTCTAATTATGAAATTTTCTATTATGAAAAGTTGAAATAGCTGTGGCCACCATTTAGAGAAAGTTATTGATTATTTGTTCTAGATCAAAGAAGTAAAAGAATAAACATGGGAATCAATAGTGACAATCAAACAGTTCCCTCCGCAAACATTTCCCCTCTATTGAGTAGGCAGGGTCTCGCATTGTTATCAGCAATTTTAATCTATGGCTCAGTGGTGCCAGTCAATGCAGGAATTTACTTGAATGGATCAATAGATTATGGCAGGGAATCTCATGCAGTGTCTACACAGCCTGCATTCATTGATATAAAGTACAATTTATTCTTTTTAAAACTTTTAACAGGCACTTTGTAAATTTCTAATATATGCTACCATATAAGCTTTGTAAATTTCTTGAGAATCTGAAAGAAAATATAAAGAAGAAACAATATTATCCACCAAGTTTTGATAGTTAAAAGATTAGATGATTTTTAAGGAATTTTAATAAAAATGATTGTTTTTTAAAGTTAAATAGGTCAAACTGCCATATTTATATCCTTGTTTTGATGAGCTAATCTCCAACTGTTTAGTTATCTTAAGAAAATTACTTAAAACTTGCAGTTTGGGATAAATTTTGATACATTCTGGTCAAGTATAAACACATTTAATAAAGTATAACACTTACATTATTACTTTTAAAAAAATGGCTTGAAAATGCAATTTAAGTGTTTATCATTAGTTGAAAAATGCTTGTTAAATATTTTTACTTCATTCTTTGCATCCCCAACAAACAAATAGAACAATTAAAAAAGCATTAAAAAGGAATTTTCATTATTTTAAATATTGCATTTTAAATGATTTATCAATATAGACTACTTAAATATTATATACTAGATTGGCCTATACTACTGACATTTTTTGTACACTCTTGCAGGATGAAAAAGAAATACTACTCTTGGGATGAGTGCTTAAACCTTAGAGAGGTCAAGGTGAGAATGAGTTATAGGTTTGATGACATAAAACCAATAGAATTCTCAATTTAAGGTGGGGTAATTATTAGAAGTGATTTGATCTTTTGAATAATTTCTTTAAATCCCCATCCATATCTCCTTCCCAACCCATCCATATCTCCTTCCCAACCCTTCCATTGTTTGCAGACTTCATCCAGTATATTGAGACTTAATGCCTTTGCCATATTTTCAAAATATTTACTTTAACCTATCATAAAAGTTCCAAGGTACTGAAGACTCTATTATAATTGGGCACTGAAACCACTAAAGGTGAAATTATCTACTAACAAAGGAAAAAATAATTAACATATACTTTTCTGGACATTAAGCCTAATTGTTGGCAGGCAGTAACCAGACAGATCCAAGTGATATCAGATCAAATTGATATTTTATTCATTTATTTAACAAGTGATCTTGTGTCGTGAAGTAACAATGTAAAATATCTTGTATCTAACATTGGTTCTAAAAATAATAATAACTTTTATACTTGTATTCTTTTATTGTTCATTTTGTGTGTTAAAAATTAACCCAAACATATTTATTTAAAAATTTTAAAAAACTTGTTTTTTTCATATAAAATTATTGAAATAGTGTTTCAATTTTAATTATTTGATAGTGCTGAAAAAAATAATCCCCAACAAAATAAAAGATAATGTAAAGCCTTCATTGCCGTCTAGTCTTTTGGTTGTTGTAAAAATTTGTTATGTAAATAAATTGGGATTCCTTCCTCAGTCACTACGCAAGTTGAATCATCCAAATATTGTTAAGCTGAAGGAGGTTGTTAGAGAAAATGACATGCTGTACTTTGTGTTTGAGTTCATGAAAGAAAATCTTTACCAAATGATGAAAGACAGGTAAGTGTTTGGCCAAAAGGAGTTTACATGTAATTCACTTTTATTTAAAACTGTGATATCATAAGATCAAACATATTTATTGAAGTATTGATCAAATTTTGTATTTTTGAGGAGATTTGTCTGGTTTCTTTTCACAGAGACAAACTTTTACCAGAATCTGTTGTAAGAAATATCACATACCAGGTACTTCAAGGCTTGTCTTTCATGCATAAGCATGGTAAGTTTTTACAGAGAAATACACACACTGTATTTAATACTAACCACTCTGAAGAATTAACTTTGCAAATATATGGACTGAATAATACATGCTTTTAATAGTCATCAATATGGAATTATATATTTTAACAGTGAAACAATAGCTACATGTTTTAAAGTTTTTTCAGCTAAGCAACAGGAAAACTTATGAATTTTGTGTTGTGTGTTGCCAGGCTTTTTTCATAGAGATCTCAAACCAGAGAACTTGTTGTGTAATGGGACAGAGCAGGTCAAGATTGCAGATTTTGGGTTAGCCAGGGAAATAAGATCACGGCCTCCATATACAGACTATGTTTCTACACGATGGTAGGTACCTTCTCTGGTCCATGTCAGGTTTAGTGACACATGTAAAGGTTTTCTGGGGGTCTTGTGTGGTTACCAATGTTGTTTGACTGCTCAAAACAAAAAACTTGTATACTTCTGGGTCCCAATTTATTATGTATTATTTCTCATAAATAGGTTATCACAAATAATACTTCTCTAAGTATGTAAGTACGTACGTACGCATGGCTATAATGCTCTCTTCAATAGCACAAAAAATGTAATTTCTAATTTCAAAAGGGATTCTTAAAAGCACTTAAAGTGAGATTTGATTTTTTTCACGGAAATCGCATCAATTCAAATCTGGCTAAATAAATATGCTTAGGCCTATAAGTTATTGAATAAATTATTTAATATCTACATATTATTTTTTTGAAATTAAAAATATATTTAGTATAATAAAATTCCCCTAAGTTAGCATTAAGTGGGATTCTTATAAAGTGCCCTACTTGAATATGCATGTTTTGTCAAGTAACTTTAGTAGATGGGAAGTTCACGTATCACACCTTGCCACAGACATTATTTGCCGAGTTACTTCTAGTAGATAATAAGAAATAAAAGATGATATGTTTGAGGTTATTTTTATTCGCTTCTTCTTTAACATAATTTCAAAATTTACTTTTGTAAGGTATCGAGCACCTGAGGTGTTACTGCGATCTACAAACTACAGCTCTCCCATTGATATGTGGGCAGTTGGTTGCATAATGGCAGAGTTGTATACCCTGAGGCCTCTGTTCCCCGGCAGTTCAGAAATTGATGAGATATTCAAAATATGCTCTGTGCTTGGCACACCTAAGAAGGTCTTAACATTTTTTTGTGTGTACACTTAATCACAGGATTATCATTACACCTGAATCTCTTCAAACCTTCATGTCAAAGTTACAAGCATCATAACATTCAGGTGGTGGTAGAAGTAGTATGGTAATACAATTTTATAGTTTCACTCCTCACATGAATAAAATGAAAAAATAATTTCTGAAGAAATATGCAGAATTTGGTTCATTTTAAATTAAAAAGTTTAAAGTTTTTGAAGACTATTAAAAGCTTGTGGAACATAACCTTTTGATGTAAGTCATTTAGATGGGGCCAGTAATGGGATACACTGCTTCCAGTGATATGATACACTACTTTCTCATTTGCAGCTGTTTGGGTTAGATCATTCAACTTATTACTGTATACATACAATACATGTATAAGTTTAATTTTTTTGATCATTTTAGCATTTGTAATCAATATTTGTGTGTAGGTTGTTCTAAGTTCTGAAATATATTTGTTTACAAATTAATTAATTAATTAATATATTAAAAAAAAACATTTGTTTCATGTATTGTTGAATTTGCCAGCCTGGCCACTAGTTCTTTCATATTTCATGTTTGATTGCAGGAGGACTGGAATGAAGGTTACCAGCTGGCTGCTGCTATGAATTTCCGCTTTAGTCAGTGTGTACCAGTCCCACTGAAACAGGTCATCCCAAATGCCAGCAACGATGGCCTTCAGGTGCTTAAAGATATGCTCATGTGGAATCCACAGAAACGACCCTCAGCTCCACAGGTGGGCCACTGAATGTTAATGGGATTCTCAATTTAAAGATCTGTTTGATGTATTTTTAGTTGCTGATTCACTGTAATTTTCTGTTTTAAAAAAGACTTACATTTTTAACATTACAAATAGCAGTTACACACCAATATTCACTGTCATTCCTTGGATAAACAACATTTTAAATTATAAGTGTGTAAAATTGTCCCACATTTTGTTTTACCAACAATTTGATTGTATTTCAGTCTTTGCGGTATGGTTTTTTCCAAGTTGGTACAGATCTTATGCGGCCACCCCCAGTGTCCAAAACCCCTGTAAATCTACCATCCCAGGCATCCCCATCACAGAAACCCATGGCCAAACCCCCAAGCACATACCCAGAATCTAAGCCCAATGACCATAGCTTCCACCCACAGCCACAGAGAGGAGCGGATGATTTCACAGATGGACTACCAGCCGTACAGAATCAGGTTCCTAAACAAAATGACTCTGTAAGTTCACACCAACAATACTAAATCTCTCTACGAAAGACCTATTTGTTACTCGATGCACCATTTAATTCAGAAGTGAATCTACAGGTGAGAGTCAGATACATTTTTGGGATGGGGGTCATCCGGATGGCTCATAACTCTAGTAGTTTTATGTACCGAGGCCTCCAATCTGTCTATATCATAGTGTCCTACATGTATCTTATGGTGTCCCTCCTGCCCCTATCATAGTGTCCCAACTGCCCCTATCATAGTGTCCCACCTGCCCCTATCATAGTGTCCCACCTGCCCATATCATAGTGTCCCATCTGCCCAAATCATAGTGTCCCACCTGCCCGTATCATAGTGTCCCACCTGCCCCTATCATAGTGCCCCACCTGCCCATATCATAGTGTCCCACCTGCCCGTATCATAGTGTCCCACCTGCCCGTATCATAGTGTCCCACCTGCCCGTATCATAGTGTCCTACCTGCCCCTACCATAGTACCCCACCTTCCCTTATATGCCCCACCTGCCCCTATCATAGTGTCCCACCTGCCCCTATCATAGTGTCCCACCTGCCCCTATCATAGTGTCCCACCTGCCCCTATCATAGTGTCCCACCTGCCCGTATCACAGTGTCCCACCTGCCCCTATCATAGTGTCCCAACTGCCCCTATCATAGTGTCCCACCTGCCCCTATCATTGTGTTTCACCCATCCTTATCAGTGTCTTATCTTTTTTCCTCTCATCGTGTCACACCTGTCAGTTCATGGTGTTTCACTTGTTAACTTCTCCACCGTCCCACCTGAATGGTGATGTTATTTCTACCAATGACATAAATAATTCAACTGCGCTATCAATAAAACATCCAAAGTCTAACTAATAATGTATTTGTATTTCATGCAGGACATATTTGCAATGACAGTCAGTAAGAAACAGAGTGGTGGACGCAAGCGGTGGGGCACTGGCCTCTCAGACACCTGGGAGGATTTGACAGAATTTGACTTTGTCCCCAATAAGACAAACAAGAAAGTGACAGTTCCCCCGAGAAACAATAACAATGCATTTGGGAAAGAGAATAATGCAACCATTACAGATGATGACTTTTTTGGGTATGCTTGCCTAAACTCAGAACAAAAATAACATCACCTGGGTACAAGGGTCAACATCACCTGGGTACAAGGGTTAACATCGCCTGGGTACAAGCGTCAACATCACCTGGCTACACAGGTCAACATCACCTGGGTACAAGGGTCAACATCACCTGGGTACAAGGGTCAACATCACCTGGGTACAAGGGTCAACATCACCTGGGTACAAGGGTCAACATCACCTGGGTACAAAGGCTAACAGCTGATAACAGTGGTTTCCAGAGGTCAAGAGAGATTGGGCCTTGTGACATTTTGAGGCTTTAACAATAGATTTAAAAAAATTAAAATTATAATATTAGTAAAATAGGAATAAATCAAGTTGAAAAATAACTATATTACTGATGAGAGAAAAAAATGTTATTTAAAAAATTTAGAATAACTTTAGCTGATGTTTTTATAGTCACACATTCTTTGATGTGTACATTGGAGGTTCCTATGAAAATGAGGCCCAGGCAAAAATGGCTTGGTCATCATCCTCCTACCCCTTGGGGTAAACCAGTAGGTTTATATCATATTTATAAACATATATATATATCATTTTGATATACCAGTAGGTTTTCTTGATTTGTCATCTGTGTGTTATTAGACAATATTAATTTTTAACAAGAGTTTTTTTAGGGGAGCACACACGGTTTGTGATTTTTTTTCCCCAAATTCTTTTATAGTTGAAGGATACTTTATTATTACATACTTAAAAGGAGGATGTCATCTTAGATCAAGCCACATGTTTTAGTGCACCTCTTACCTTTAAAAATATTTTACTGCTTTCAAGCTGATATAAATGGTCTCCCCTTCTGCTCTTTTCATAGTTAAAATACATGGGCACTCCTCTACTTTAGATACCAGGGCTTACTTATAGACCTGAAGTTAACTCAGATCTTTTTTTACCTTTGGGTTTTCCGACAGTTTATTTTATAATTGTTACATCTCACAGAGGCCTTTTGCCCAAAAGGAACCAAGGCAACAAGCAACAGAATAGGTTGAACTCTGGCCGATCTTCAGCAGCATCTTCTGCCAAACAACACTACCTTAGTAAATCTAGGTATTTGCCAGGTAAGTTTATACAGTATGAGTTTTCACAAATGGATAGATTTAATTTGTAACATGATGTTATCAATCATTATTCATTTGTTATTATTGAACAGGAAAAAAAAAAGAAAACTACTATTTAAGTTTTGTAGATTAAAATTATGTCTCTATATTCAAACTCCTTATTGAGTTTTGTTATTAATATTTTTGTCAAACCACTCTAGGCATCAATCCTAAAACTAGTGCCCGCCGAGACAGCACGCGCAGAGATAGCTTCGGCCTAGGAAGTGACTGGAACACTGCTCCTCTGCCCAAAGCCCAGCCGTTAGGATCCATCAATTCAAATAACAGTGAGCTTTTCCAATTTTAGATCTCATCCTGGCCATTTAACAGACTGTAGGCTAGTGCTCAGTACTCAGGGTGTGAACTTACCAGCTTAAATAAAAAAACAAACTCTAAATCCTTTCTGAGTGTGTTTTTAATACATTTGAGTGCGTGCTTTTAAAATAATTTTGTTCTTTTCAATGAAATGCTCTTACATTTTTCAGAGTGTATCTTTCTATGGCTTTGATATAAAAGGATTGAAAATATTTCCTTTCCATTACCACTATTTTCTGTTTCTTAAAAAACAAAACAAATTGACATTGAAGTTTTTTTGCATCGCTTCGTTTACCTACTGTTAACATTTGCTGCGCAGCTTTCACTTTTGCCAAAATGAATTATTTTTTAACCTTTGGTTGAAGGGGGCAACCGGAAAAAAAATATTTGACTTTATAGTAATTAATTTCATGTGAAATTGGTTTAGGTATACTATTTTCCCATTTATCTTCAAGTTGTTTCAAAGAATATTTGTGAAAAATGGAGCGGAAATGAAATTTCCTGTGCAACCAAAATCTGACAAGACTTAACTGAGAACTATCTCAGATTTTGTTGATAATAGAGCTCTAACATTAAGTTTTTTTTGTATGTCCCTAATGAACCTGAAATTATACAAAAAATATTATTTTGAATCTATTGTTCAAGTGAAGCCACCAGAACATTTTTTTTATCTACAACACAATCCCTTTAAAAATAAGGTCACATATAAGGCAGGTTTTGGAGCTGAATGGTGCTATTCATTGTCTACTACTTTTGAAACCATTTTACAGGAGTGCCTAGAGCTCAGAATAATGACAGTGATTATATCCCATCTTTTCTTGGTGGGAAAGGTATGGTAACTGTTAACATAGCCCAATCTTAGTTGTTGTTGTTCATTTTTTTCAATCTCACATTATGGAATTATTCTACTTTAAAAATTAATTGCTTTTCCATTTCCTGCTTTTATTTTGCTAAGTCTTAGCTGCTATCTTTTACATTTGATTGACTTTCCTTATAATTTTCTTTCCATATTTATTTATTATATATAAAAAAAAACTTCAGTATGAGACCTGATTGAAACTCGCTCATATCAAATAATATTTGGGCATTTAAAAAAAAAATTTAAATTTTTAAAGAGGTAACCATAGTTTTAATGTATAGAAGATATCTGTAAATAATCAAATCAAGAAATAGAAGATACAATTTCCATAAAGTCTCTAACAAAGCATTTCAAAGAGCTAATTTTAATAGCAAAAATTTTTTGGTCACCATTTTCTAAAATTTGAGTTCATCTAAATCAAAGTCCAATGTTCAGCATATTAAAGACCTAACAAAATATAAGGTTTTAATTAAAATGAAACAATTGCTGAATTGACATAACTAAATTTAGCCCAATTGAGTTTCTGTAGGCTGTAGATATTAATAAATTAAAATTTTACTAAAATATGAAGCTTGAGCCAAAATTCCAGCCATGAAGGTCTTTAGTATCCCATATAAGGAAAGACTCAAAAATTTGATACGTAAACATTCAAACTGTGACAACACTCATGCCGAGTTAAATTAGAGATTGCTAAAAACATGTTAAATTTTTTATCATATCAATTACTTATGAAACTAACCTTTAAAAAAAAGAAAGGAAAGCTCATGATATTTTGTCTTTAGATAATATTTTTTTTCCTAGTGCTCCAGAAATAGTTTTTGTAATTAACAAGTATTTTTAGGCCATTATGTTTAGTTGTTCATCTTCTTTTTTTTAGGTGGTGCAGGCTTTGGTAGTCCAAGCAACTTCAACAGTCCACCAACATATGGCAGCCCATCTGGTGCAGGGGGCTTTGGTGGTGGTCCATCAGGCCTTGTCAATCCTGCAGGCAGGGGGCTAGGAAATAACTTTGGGGGAGCTCAACCCACTGTTGGTGGGGGTTACAAAGGTGCTCCTGGAGGAGGAAGTTATCAGCCTTCTTTTAATCAACCTTCTGGTACTTCTGGGTATCAGCCTTCAATGGTCAGCAGCTGGAAGAAACCGGCACCCTTGCCAGCAGTTGGGGCCAGCAAAAAACCAACAGGATCCTCAAATTACGGTCCTGGGCCTCGGCGAACAGACTGGACACAAAAGTAAGTTTTTTCAAAGTTTAATTACCCATTTCATTATGATTACAAAAATAAATAAGCTACTTTCTTGATTGTGAGAGAATCAATCACCTGGCCAAATGAAAGGAAGAATAACTTATTTTATTTGCATTCTTTTATAATACATGTAAAATATTTTTGAAATAGTGAATTTTGTAATAGATAAAATATCTATGGCTCTTGAGTTCCTTCCATGTGAAAACATTTATTAGTAATAACAGATGTAGAGGATTCAAATTTCTCAATAATACTGGGTCATAATGAGTGTCAATATGTTTTGAAAAAATTAGCACTTTAAAAATTATACATAAAAATTATTTAAAAAAAAAAATTTCTCAAAACACTTAATGTAGATTAAAACTCCATTTTCTCAAAATGTGAGTAATTTAACCAGTTTTAAGATGATGACCAGGAGAGACTCAACCTGCCAGTTACTCCACTGAAAAGATTTTACAGTTGAAACGATTTATTTGATCTTGTGCAACATTTTATAGTTCAATGAACTCAACTGATGGGATAATCACTTGTTTGTTACTTAAAGATAACTTGGGCTCTATACTTAAAGATACCTTGGGCTCTATAGCAGTGGGGAAAACCTTTTCTACGGGTGCTACAACATGAAACAATCATTTAATAATGAAGACCCACCTTGTCACAATAAAACAATGGGCTTTAACCCTCAGTGCTCCTGACTGCTGTATATTTTATAAAAGTTTAAGGACCTCAGAATTTCATGTGGAACAGAGATATTAGACTTGAATAAAACCATCATGTTAAAAATTCCCTTCCACCATAGCAACATCTACTGACACACATTGGCTCAACATGATGCCACTGTTGAGATTGTCATATATGCATTTCAGGAGCAAAAACTCTAGTTGTAGTGATAAGCCAAGCCATGGCTGGGACTGAAAAAGACAAAGATAATTTTATTCAATTCTTCTGTTGATGTTCTGTTTCTGTTATTCATTTTTATAACAAAAATTAACGCCACACTTTTTAAAAATAGTTAAATGTTTATTTAACATTCATGCTTTTTCATCTATTAAAAAGATCATATTTCAAATATAACTCAAGAATAAATCTTCTTTTGTAACTGGTCAAAACAAACTGCTTTTGTGTTCAATGATTTGTCATGAAATCCAGCAAATTTAAAGTCATTCACTTTAGTTGAGAGTTAAATTACATTTTTTAAACAAAGACAATTAAAGATGTTTAAAATCCAATCTTGACTAGTACCTGTTCCATGAAAAATTTTGAGTTCTTTAAAATTTCACTGTTTAAAGTTTGTTTAAAGGAGTATAGAAGATTCTGGACTTGATTTGTTTCTTTTTATTTATTTTCTGTAGTGTGGGCTACTATCTTGTTCAATAATAGAAAATTCTAATATAAAATCCGTCCATAAAATAAGTATTTTGTAGAAAAGTTGGGATTTTGATTAAAATTAAAATGTTCCCAAATAAAGATATAAGGGGAATTAAAAACACTATTTATTTATTTTTTTTAAAATAAAAAATTATTGGTCCTTTCCCCCCAAATCCCCATGTTCAAAGACACTATGAATGCCATAGCTGCTAAGCATTTTACATACTGGGATTAAATTATGGGGACTTGACTGCAATTGAGCTAGTAAAATTGGTTTAAAAAGCAGGATCTTTGGTGAGGCTTATTCAGTTGGCAAATATTTCAGCAGAAAGGCTTCATTGTAGGCAAAATATTGGGAATGACATAGCAGAAATATATTTAAATTGAATAAGATTAAAAAGGAAATTAACCCTTTTGAGAAATACTCTACAGTTGCCAGGTCAAAAAATGAAAGGGTTATGGTTGCGCTCTTTAGCCTCATGTCATACTTGACCGTACCCCTCATGTCATACTTGACCATACCCTTCATGTCATACTTGACCATACCCCTCATGGCATACTTGACCATGCCCCTCATGTCATACTTGACCATACCCCTCATGTCATACTTGACCATACCCCTATCTCTTGAAACTTATTGAAGACATTTTTTTTATTCTCTACATCATTAAATTTGTATTAAAAATGGCATTCATACACTTTTCTTTGCCAGATACCTCAAGTCTTGATGTGTCTCAGTGTTACCATTTATCTCATCTTTGTGTTCCATGATAAAATACCAGGCTTCAGATAAACATCATTACACAATGGTCTACGGATCTGCCCATTTTCAATGTAAAATAAACATTTCAAAGTAATTTTAGATGTGTTTGTACTTTTTAAGTAGTTAAAAATGAACACATGGTATTGTTTGTTCAACAGGTGCTTTTACGTATTAGTAGAAGAACATAAAAATATGTTTTTAAATCTATTGGTTGTGATTTACATTTTTTTAAAAATACATTAATTACTTGACATTTGTTAGCAGACAAATACATTCCTGAAAAATACAGAAATTGTCATAATGTTTCTTTGAAATGACTTTAAAAAAAAACTTAATTAGCCTCTGATTGTTATAAAATTCACTTTTATTCAAAACTTAATCATAATACTTTACTTTACATTCTATATTCAAACTGGGCTAAGAGGTGTGTAAATAGCACATCAGACACAATTTTTTTATTTTATTTTCAATCTCACAGCATTAAACTAAACTAGTGACATAATTGAGGTTGGAGGGGAGGATCACATCATGGTCTATTTCATAGTTTCTTGTTGTGTGAAGAAAACTAAATAACTCTTAAACTGCCAAATGTGCCCAGTGTTTTACATTTGGAAATGTTCAATTCTTCTCGTTTCATTCAATGCAAATTATGCAATCATTAAAATATTTTGTCCAACTTACTCATGTTTTATTCTGTACATTCAATCAAATTTTTATCTAATAGAAATATATTATTTCCTAAATTTATTGCTTTAAAAAAAATTGAGATTGATTTTATTTTCAATGATTATCTCTAAATAAAAAGTGAATCTCATTTTTTGGAAACTTCATGTACCAGTAAGATTCAGCTAGAGAATTGCTTTTGCAATATAAGTGAAACAATTTTTTTAAAAATTCAAATTTCTAGCTGCATTTTCTTTTCATTTCATTTTTTAAAATATTTATTTAGTATAAATTCATGCATAAGTTTTCTTTTTATATTAATTTTATTATGAATTCATTCATTTATCATTAGTCCAAATGAACTATCAACCAATGATAGAAATGTAACATTTTGAAGGCAGGTATAGCAATTTTCTAGGTTATGTTCAAACAAGTCTCCGTCCTATTTCTGGAAGATGAGAAAACACTTCTTAGTATTTGCTCTCCTTTAGTTGAAAAGAAAATTAACTTTTAAATTATAATTTACTTAACACTTAGTATCTCTTATTCTAAAAATCGAAAATGGATAGGTATTTACCTTTTTTCTTAAAGTACCTCAAATTTTTCCCTAAGGGAAATTTTGTGTAAATATTTTAAAATGTGCCAACATTATTAAGTGAAATGGATTAATGAATGCATAAAATATGTACTATATATACATATAAATATAATATCTATTTAAGTATTTGTCACTACTGTACAATCCATCCTTTTTACAAGATAATTCTTTATAGTAAACGTAAAAGTGAGACTTTAAATCTATGGAGTGCATATTTATAATAGCTTGTAAAGTTTTCTTCGCTCCATTTGTAACTTCATTGTATTTTTATCTTTCTCTTGGTAATATACTCTGTGTACAAAAAATAATTGAGAAATATATCAATTGTTGCTTCTCTTCCCTCCCTTGTTTGTTATTTTTGTTGAAATCACAGACAACCTTATTTTTTTTAAAAAGTTATTATTGAAAAGCTCTTAAAGCTATGAACTTTAGAAAAACAAAGTGGCTATTCGTACTATATGTTTGTAAAGTTAATTCTTTAGTTTAACTAAAATAAACTACCACAAATGACATCCGAATAGAACTGAGTCTAATGGGACCCGGATGCGAATGGCGGCGCTGCATGTCTGGGTCCATTTTGACTAATGCTATTCGGATGTCATTTGTGGTAGTTTATTTTAGTTAAACTGAAGAAGTAAGTTTTCAAACGTATAGTCCATTCAATTATCTTTCATTTGATACCAAATTTTGTCTTAGAAACCCAACAATAATATTTTAAGTAGTTTTTTAATCCCAACCTCTCACTTCTGGTACCCGGGTACGAATAGTCGCAGCCTTAAAAAAAATAAATTATAACTGCTAAACGCATATCATTAAATTATGTTGAATAAGTGGAGGATGTTTCTAAGTCATAATAGCAGCAACTAATTGGGCTACTAATGGAGCAAAGGTATGTTTGCTTTAACCAACGTATCTATGTTTATGGCACAATTTTGAGGTATTTCGATCCTATGCATAAACTATAATTTTGGTCAGAGAAGGAAAAAATAATTTTTTTAAAAATACACTTCTTGAAATGGTGGCAATTATAGTTGTGATTTTTGTGGTTTTCTGAGCAGCTCTTTCAAAGCCCAGACTTTATAATGATTTGTGCACTGTAAAAAAAAAAAATGCTTCCAAAGTTATTAAACAAAATTCATCAGATGCATTAATGCAGCCTTCCCCCAAACATTAATTTTAGCGGATCACTGGACAAGGTTTGAAAATGAACCAGATTTATTATATTTTCTTTATTTGACCTCAAATGTTAATTTTGTGCACACCAGCAACATAAGAGCTCGTTGACCAGCGTCAGTCCAAGCACCACTGCGTCAGTGGGGAACGCTGCATCAATGGATATATTTTGCCTAAAAAAAAATTACTTTTTGCCTTTAGATGATATTCTTTATAAATTATACATTTTTTGTGAGTATTATATCAGAAGCGAACACCAGTTGATAAAGTCTAAAGAAAAATAGATTGATATATATAATTAAATACTGATTGAATATTTTGCGAAAGACTATCAAGTCACCAGCAACCGTTCAAAGTCAATGTAAGTTTTAAGACTTTCATATAAATTGTATTTTTGCAAAATTGAATTGATGTGTATTCCTAATTAACACTGATTTCAAATGTAATGAAATAAAATAATTACGTCAAGAAATTGTTTGCCTTACTTAATTCTTTTTTGTAACATATAAGTGTTGAGCTCCAGGGTATAAATTAAAAGTGTTGAGCTCCAGGGTATAAATTAAAAGTGTTGAGCTCCAGGGTATAAATTAAAAGTGTTGAGCTCCAGGGTATAAATTAAAAGTGTTGAGCTCCAGGGTATAATAATAATTATTTCCAATTTATGAAAGTACCAAGCTCCTATGCTTTACGCATTATTTAAGTCAAGCATTGGTATACATGTATTATAATGATGTAAAAAAAAAAAAGATTGTAAAACAGAAAAAGAGTTAAGGCAATTTTTTTATTTTAAAGTAGATATAGACTATATTATTTGGTACTAAATTGACCACAAAATAAAACAAAAAATCTTTAACATCATTAAAATTTTAAAGTCAGCATTTGTGAAATAATTATTTGCTTCAGTGGATTGATTTAATTGAAGGTTATTGAAGTAGTGTCCATTGTTTGTTTTGATGTCCTTTACGATAATGAAATAAAACAAACATGAAAGACAAACAAAACTGGTGGATTTTTTTAGATGGTGGATCTGTTTATTTCAAAACTGCCAATGGTGGATAAATTTAACTGAAACATGGACTGAATTTTTAAAATGAATTGTGGTTTTGGATGATACCGATATTCAAACTACCAGAGAAACCATTCTGAGCAAGGAGGCGTGGTTTATTGAATTCAATATTATATTTAAAAACATTAACGAAATAATACACCAGCCATGTCAGAAGGACTAACAAGATCTTGGTAAATTTTGACACAATTTTTTTTATTAAGTTTGCTTTAAAGAACAGATGGATATTTAATGAATGCAATTCGATTATGTTCACATGATGAAGGAGTAAAGAGATCAAAACATCAACAGGCTAACAACAAAATTATTATGCTGTTACAAACATGATTTAATAAAAGCATAGAATGTTAGTTTATTAAGACTTAAAGACAAACCTTGCTAGGATAAAAAGAAAAATGTTTATTGAATAAATATCATATGAAAAAAATATTTTAAAAAAACTGTTTCAAGACACTTCCCCAGCAGGCACATTATACATATTAATAAACTCAAGTCAGTAGAAACAATTAATGTTTTGCTCCTTTTTAAATCTCAAACTGCAGCTATTTAAAAGAACTGATGTCTTATCTCATTCCCTTAACTTAAAAAAAATAATAAAGGAATAATAAAACCATTATTTTTTCATTCCATTAAAGCCAAACTTTACATTGGAGCATTTTTGCATCAACATTTTGATGACAGTCCTTTACTTATTCTTGTTGAAATTCATAGCCGGGAAAAAAAATATTGCAGTTCTTGTTTTAGTTCAAAAAGATTTTCATGTTGCATTTAGATAATTTATAAATGGACATATGCTGCACTCATAGCAATAGAAATTGTACCGCCCAACAAAAAATATTCCTTTAGCAGATGGCATCAAGTCTTTGCACAAAGACGGGGCTTGTCACCAGAAATCAACAGTTACACAATTAATGTCTTCCATATATTCAAAATAATCACATTAAGGTGTTCTTAGATGGTAAATACAGTAGTTACATGATCATTAATTTCCACCATTAAATTTTTGTTTAAAAAAAAACAACCTAAATCATTTTCATCAAACAACGACTTATATACTAATACTAGAATATTTTCTTTAGTTTCGGCTGCAATATGCTATTAAACCTTAAACACTGTAAATGAAACTTTGCAAGTATTAACCTATCAAGTCAAGAAGAAGAAATACAGCAACTCTCTAACCAGAGATGTATTTGTAAAAAAACCTGTGAATAAAATGACCAGCAAGAGAAAGGCACAACACACACAATGACATTAAATCACAGATATCTAGTTAACAAGTAGTCAAGTAAATATTCAAGAGGGAAAACAAACAACCAGCAAATGTAACATCTTTTTTTTCTTCTTGTTGGAAACTTGCTCTAAATCTTAGCAGGTCATTTCAGTATTTACAAAGATTCTAACAATTTTCTCGATGATTTCAGAACTCAATCATTTCTTGTTTGGTAAACACATTGTTTTTTTTATAAATACTGTTGTTTATATAAATGTTCAGTAACAACATGAAGTATAGCAACCTCTCCCACCCCCAATTGACCGGTAAGATACTTTTAAACATTTTTTAAATATGCACCATAATTGTCAAACAGAAATTCCTAATAATACTTTGTTGCAGTTAAAATACACATCAACATTATGCAAATTGTACTTTCACAAACACAAGATATATATATGAAGAGCTTATTTTCAAAACGCGGTATCCACCATTTTTAAAAAAATGAAAAAACCTAACCATTTTGTAGAGCAAACCAAGTTCGTTTAGGACATGGTAAATTCTATATACTAAACACATTATATTTCTATTTTATTCGTGTCTAAAAAGGATTTAATCCTCTAAACGCTTTATTATTTTTTTGTAAAAAGTTGAATAATCTCAAAACCCCCAAAATGGATATACAGCATTTTGAAAATCAGCTCTTCATATATATATATATTGATATATAGCTGTTTTTTTTTTTATCAATGCCAATATACCATCTTCTGAATGGCACAGAGATCCAATGTTTTCAAATTTAAATAACAATCATAACATTAACAAAGACATGAAAAAAAAGACTGGGACAGTGGTTGTGAGAGTGGGTTGATGGTGGCTTTCTTAGCTAAAATATCTTGTCAAATCTGGACATTTAATGGAGATTCCCTCAAGTTCCTCTCCTATTTATGGTTTATAAACCTACAGAGTATTAAAAAAAAAAAAAAAAAAAGGTTTTGGAACAAATCTTTAAAGTGGCACCAGGGGGTGGGGTGGGGTACATGCTACTCACTGGTCTCTTTATTACATAATAAAATCATTATATCCTACTTAACGTAAGTGGTATTTTGAATTCAAGTCAACACATACTTGTTAACCATTTTTTTGGGGTCAAGTACAAGATGATTTCTCCCAACGTAATAATCCAGGTCAGCACCATAACTATAATAAATGCAGGATTATGTAAATTAAAAAAAAAACAACACATTAAGCAGTGCTAGTGTATTATGATCGAATAATACGAATACATTTTTGAATTGATATTTTTACAAACAAAAGCACAACAAAGCTTCAATGTGTAGCTACCAGGGTAGGCACAAATGAGCTAATTTCACAAATGATGGTCTTAATTCTGGCACCTTTCACTGGTTTCTTAGTGCTTACTAATGGTTTTATAGTTTTTTAAAGAGTCTAGGTCCCAAGACAAATTTCTTGAGGTCACTTATTTCAATATAATTTGTGACAGTCAAATCATTCTCCCCATGTATGGATTTGTCTATTACAAGGATTTTATATCTACATATCACAATGTTTTAGAAGTTTATCGGAGAATTTATTTGGTATTTAAGCACAAAAATGTGAAAGGATTTAAGGGGAGGGGGGGTGGTAGACATATGCATATCTTGATTAGATATACAAGCGCTTGAGCAAATGAAAATATTCAGAAATAATTTTGACACCAGTGCAAAATAAAACAACCACGTAAAAACTTGCAGAACTGTGAATGAAATGTAATTTCAATTAATTTATGTCACACTTTCAAACCCATATGACACAAAACAGCGTGTTTATTTATGTCTATGTTCTTTATTAAGCACCATAATACTCCTGTTAATCTCATATCAAAAGGTCAATTATTTGAAAATTCCACACAAACACAAAAAAATAATTCCACAACAAAAATAAGGAAAAAAAAAATAGAAGCTTTGACATTGATATGTAGAAAGCAGGGAATCATAGACTGATAATAAGCTTGGGAGATTATGGACGACTTGACTTATGTTTTTGTTTTGTAAATATTGTTAAATAGCAGCATAAAAAAACCAAAAAACAACATTTACACAGTCCAAGGTTCCTTTTATTAAATGCAACAAAGTTGATATTTATTTTTAAAAAGACAGCTTTTTCTTAACGATGTAAAAAAACAGTTTAAAAAAAACAAAAACAAAAAAAACAAACTAGGTACTGGTTAGGATGCATCCAGTGAATATGTAAATGTAAAGGTAATTGTTCCCAAAAAAGGTAGAATATTTGTAGGTTTATCTAGCGGATATTTTACTTTATAAATGCATGTACTCTCTGAAAGAAATATATTACTGTCTTACTGACAAGCCGATGTTGGAGAGAAGAATGGAAAGTATGGAAACATGTACTAGAGAGCATGAAGAGCTCTTGCAATTCTCAGGAATGTTTGGCAAATATAAATAACCACAGTAGAAACTCTGTAGGTGCAATCATAGCGATTAATGTTGGGATAAACAACCGGTGGTCAGTAGGCCAAATGTATTAATGTTGAGATAAACAACCGGTTCTCAGTTGGCCAAAAATGGTCACAGCGGATTCAAGGTATTTCTGCATTAAATACGACCTTTCCAAATGATAAAAAGTAACTGTGTGCTACTTGCAGAGGGGCTGTGTTCCCCTGCCATTGAAGCAGCAACATTACCAGAGGGGACTGTGTTCCCCTGCCATTGAAGTAGCAACATTAGCATAGGGGACTGTGTTCCCCTGCCATTGGAGCAGCAACATTAGCAGAGGGGACTGTGTTCCCCTGCCATTGAAGTAGCAACAGTACCAGAGGGGACTGTGTTCCCCTGCCATTGAAGTAGCAACATTAGCATAGGGGACTGTGTTCCCCTGCCATTGGAGCAGCAACATTAGCATAGGGGACTGTGTTCCCCTGCCATTGAAGTAGCAACAGTACCAGAGAGGTCTTGTGTCATTAACTCCCACGCCTCTATACCTTCCAAGTAAAAAAAATGTGATACATCCCATGATATTAAAAAAAAAACCTTATCATCAAACAAACAAAATTCATCCCTTAAAAAAATGATAGGAGTCTGAGCAAACTTTCAATTTTCCAATTTCAAATCATTTATGTTCAAATTCCATCATTAAATCACAACATGCCAGTCTCTAGCCAACACAACCATTTTGTACTGTTGAGACTGCGACATCTATTGTCACTAATGTAAGGATCTACTTGTCACTGAATGTAAGGAGCTGCAAGTCACTAAATGAATAAAATTTAAAAATGAAAGAAATTAACAATTTTATATTGGACAGATAGGATTATACAAGGTTATCTTTTGGATTGGAAATAGAAATCTTTTTGATTTACACAGTTCAATAAGAATATGATGGCATAAATGAATACAAAATAAAGAGGTTCATTCACATTAGATGCTGTGTTATTTTTTGCAATATCTTTATTTTAGTTCAATAATTTATCTTTGAAACAAATATTTATAGCTTAGCCTGATTACATGTGATTAAACATATTTTCCCATATTTAGTCAAATACTAATATTTATATTGACATTGGCTTCACTGGAAAAAAATGCAACTAGATAGCAAATTTAAAAACCATATACATATAGCGTGCAAAGCAACTGCTTTCCACTTTAGCCAACATATATACAGCCTTATTAATTTTTCAAACAGAGCACAGTGGGATTTAATGTGATTTCATAAATGACAATATGGCACAAACAAGAGAAGAAATTTCAGGCTTTTTCTTTAATGGCCTTGAAAAGAAATACAGTGTAAATCTGCACCAACAGTTTAGAGAAACCCTTACAAAATATCTCCAAAAAGCAAAAAAATTATTTTAAAAAAAAACTTTTTACAAAGAAATGTGTATATAAAAAAAATGTTACAATACTTAATATCTCCAGTGTTTCAACAGTAAAGAAAAAAACTTGACAAGATGGGAATTAATGGAACTTAAACTAGGACAAAAAATCATTGGCAGCTTTAAAAACAAGAATACTGTTAAATATCTTGATTGCCGGACCAAGCTTGATGTTCAGGAAGTTCAAAAGGTCACTCTGCTGAAGAAGTAAAAATGAGTCCCCATCCACTTGCTGGAAAAAAATGTTAACAAATATCTCACTAAGCATTTATCCTACGACACATATTTTAGGTAAGAATTATTCTGTGAATATTCAGTGATATTAATATAAATAGTAGATCATGAAAAAATTTAACTTTATTAAATGAAGTAGTCTGAAATTTGACACGTGATAAGCCAATTTTTTTTATTCCAGTAAAACTGCCTTAAAAACTGCTGCTTTCATAAACTGATTTTATGTGTTTCAGCTCATTAAAACTCATCCTAAACAACAAATTTCTAATCAATGGAAAAAAAATGTGTTGAGAATTTCAAAGGGGATGCAATGTCATGGTTTTCTAATTGCAACACTGTTCTAAACTTTCTCTCTCTTAACATTAGTTCCAGACATACATATGACATGAATTATGTTATTTGAAGTTAAAGTATGTCACCACTACCTTGATTTTCAATACAGATTTACTGATTTCTTAATATTAACCCATTACCCGTGCAACACATAAATTAGCCATTGTTTGTATATTTAAAAAGATTTATTTCTTGGGTCGGATACACATATCTATATAACTATTATCTAACCTCATCCTTGAACTTCTGAGCTTGTTCTTCTTGTCCTGTCAGTTTGAAAACAAAGTCAGCAACCTCTTCCACAGACCAGTTGCACACCAGGTTGTGGTTCAGCTCCATGACCCCTGGCAAAAGCTTAGCATGCTGTTCCCAACAGAGGGGCTGGTCACTTGGAGGTGGGGACATTGCTGATGTCTGGAAAACTGACTCATGGATGCTGGCATGCAAGGAACTCCTCTCATCACTTTGATCTGGTGATTCAGAGGTTAACAAAAGTAAATATGGCGCATTGCTTGCTTTGAAAAATAATGGACATTTTTAATTATCTGACTCATAAAGATGTTTGTTAAGTCAAATCAACATTAAGTCATTAAGTGCTTGGATAATTATTAATAGCTTGACTGGAGCAATAAATGGAAATTGCTTGATATTTTTTTTTTTTACAAAAATGATGGAATAAATGGAAATTGCTTGATTTTTGTAAACAATTTTACTGGGCATTTGTTTGCATGGATCTCTGGGGAGATCATGTTTACATAATATTACCCTCTAGCTGACCATCTAATTAGACTTTAAAAAATATAATAACTCAATTTTACTTGTCACAATTATGGGGAAGGAGAGAGAAGAAAAAAAGGGGTTGGGGGGGGGGGGTGAGTGTGTGCTGGGGGAATTACCTTCTACAGGTTCTGTCTTTATAACCTTTTCATCTGGCATGTCGGATGTATTAAATATTTTTCTGAGAAGGAAGGAAACAATAATTTCATCTCAATGAGTCAATTCTAAGTAAGTGATCAGATACAAACATGCACTAAACAATCTATTTAAACATGACCAAGTATGTGCTGAATAAATTAGTTAGGAATCATGAATACACATAAAATCTCTTGATAAAATATCACACATTGTGTCATGATGTGCATTGAAGACAAACAATATAATTGCTGGTTAACGGCTGGTAAGATCAATTTGGAGCTATTTTAAATATATGTGAAAGAAAGCAAAACAGAGTGCAGATCTGCCAACCTGCCAAGAAAAAAATATCTGTAGGGGGGTGCGCGCGTTGGCCCGGGGGGCCTTGGTTTAAGATGTCCAGACCAATACACAAGCCTTTTTTTTTAGTAAATAAAGAAATATAACATTTACTCCATTGTCTTTGAAGAGTCCACAGAACACCACAGAACATGAGAAAAACATTACTGGAAATGTTTATATACAGATATATACAGAACAGAACATCCATTTTATTTACGTATGTACACAGTCTGCTAAGAGTTCCGTTTTCCAGCATATCCCTAGTGGCTTTTTTGCACTTGTCCAACAGCACTTTGGACAACTGAAGGTTAGAATTGCAATTGATTTTAGTTAGAAGCAAGTTAGTAAGAGTATCAACTTTCATGCTTGGCCTTGTTTCATTGTAATTTTGCTTCACAATCTTACAGCAAACTGCGAGTCTGGAAACATTTCTTTGACTCTGGCATTAAAACGAACGGAGTTGGCTAAAGAAATATTTCCTTCAATAAGAAAGGTGGTAAATTAAATAAAACTTCCGATCTGAGAACTGAATCGTCCGATTCCATAGCAAAGAAATAAGACATGGATGACATAGACTCACTGCTTTCAGCTGCATTTGTATGTTTTTTTTTTGGTTAAAATATGTTTATTAATATCAATGTACCCACCACTTTCAACAGATTTATTCATTTAATTAAGAAAAACTTTAACAAAAAAAAAGTCACAACACAACTGAATTATTTTTTAGCCTAGTAAAAGGAAGAATCACGATAGGATCAATTGATGACTGAAGAATAATTTGGAGATCGCAGGTCGCTTCAATAAAACATGGCAGTTGTGGTGATCTGTTTTATAATTTTGTATTGAGGAGTATCTCTCGTACGAGATATCCAATTGGCACTCAGTCTAGGGATTATTTACTTAAGCCCAATCACCACACAGACATAACACCTATCTATGTACATAAAGTATAGACTGAAACGAACTAGTTGTTAAAGGAGAAATAAATACAAGGATTTATTGAATATGATTATTTACAAATTTCTCCTTAATATACTCCTGGTAAATTAATATATATACACAAAAGGATGTCCTATAATTAGACGAGATATTCCAATGTACTTCAATTGTCACTGATACCCTAACGTTATCATCATTATAAATGCTCAAGATACTATGTTCATTCCTAGTGGACTTAACGTTTATATTTTTCCACGATGATCTCGGTGGATCACAAACGTAGAGTAGTGAAGGTGGAGTTCCCTGTCGTGAGTTCCGTAGGATCTCTGCGATGGGGAAGATGACTCTCCAGCGACGAATCGTGGTAGAAAGAGTCCCTGGATCTCGAAGTCCGAGTAGCCGTCAGGTAGTTTGGTGTAGGATGTAGATCAATCACCTAGTTCCAGCTTCAAGGTCAATCGGTCCAGTGATAGAAACCAGGTAGTACTCCAGGTAGCAGTCGCAGTTAATGATCACGCTAATGAAGTCCTAAGTCTAGGTACTGCCAGCGTCCACGGTTAAGTGATCAGATCTTAAAAGTCATATACTTGCTAATAGCCTGGGTTGCAGTTATGTATCACGCTAATGAAGGTCTAAGTCTAGTTCCTTCCAGCGTCACAGTCAAGTGATAAGATCATAAAAGACAGATTCTTGCTTGTTCTGGCTATTTATTCGAGTTGGGTGATGATTCAATTGGATGATTTAAATGTTGTATACTTTCCCATCCAATGATGTTCAATTTCTGCTATTGCGGGTTTGACCTTCTACCCTCAAAGTTTATCGGTGTGAGGTACAAAATCCATATTCACACTTTTGCGTGAGCTATTTGGTTTAAGAATGCAATAACAACAAGGGACGTTACTCCGCTTTGCTGTCTCCAGGGCAATACCGAGGGGGGGTAAGGTATTATTTTCTCAAGGTTCATCAATGATAGGAGATGAACACAAAATTCACGCTTTTGGGGTGAGTGGTCTATGATACTGTGGGGCAAAACAAGGGGGAGGAATGGTATAATCTTACAAGGGGTTTCAGGGGCGGATTTACGATAGCAGAATTTTATAAAGTCCAGCCTCGGATCATCACAGCAGTGTCTACATGTCCGGCCACCGGACAAATAGTGCGGGAGATATTCATCCAGGGGGCATGTCACACTTTATTTAACATTGTCACTTTTTAACAATTTGTTCATTATATGTACCAGCAATGGTTCTAGTATTTCTTTTGTAAAAATGAACATATTTCTTTTTTCATGACAATGTCCAGACTATCTTGAATTTGTTGAAATGAAGTACCGTAAACTCTGATAGACTATTATCGGTCATGTGACAAGGCTGAAGGACAAATATCTTGCGCAACTTTGTTATGTCGGTCATGTGACTTGGTCGAATATGTAATAGCCGGACGAATATCTCGAGAAAGTATTCGTTCGGTTGAAGGACGCATAGACACTTCATAAAAACAAAGGAAGTGGCATCATCGAAGTACAACTCTTCCTGTTATACCAGATTTTTTTTTAAAAGTTGCTCTCAGATTTGTATGACGGGTGAAAAATTATAATGTTTGGAAAATTGGAATTTTAAGGGGTTTGTCGGAAGGTCGGAATGAGGGGTATTAAAATCTGTATCCGACAAAATCGGAAGGGTTGACAGGTCTGAGAGTGTAAAAATAAAAAACCTTCCCACAATACCTTTTTCTCCCTCTGCCAGGGCGACCAACAGGACGGGGTTCGACAATTGTTTCCTGCTTGACCTTGATAAGATTTTTCTCAGCCAGGGGGCAGCCTGACAAGCAGTGATGTGAGGTGAACTTTCCAGTCACATGACCTAGTCCATCACATCCTGCCGTTGGACATTTCCTAAAATAGACAATTTTTATTACAAAAATGAATTTATAAAACTTGAATGAGAAAAGATCTTTATTTGAAAATAATTTGTCAGCATTAAAATGATCTTTATTCCTAAAATCAACATTAAAATTATCTTATGTCCAAAACCTTATGTCAACATTTAAAAACTTAAAAAATCCCCCCCACAACCATAACAACATTAAAGGAATCTTTATGCCCAATACCTCATGTCAACATTGAAATCATGCCTGGCTTGTGGACCCATTCCTTCCTCTGAACGGGATGAGCCAAGTCTGTCTGTAAGGGCTGTGTCTTTACTCATGTTCAGCTCAGAATAAGGGCAACCAAATGCACTGTTAACAAAAATATGTCAATATCTTATAATTTTTGTTATAATCTTTGCCATATCTGATATTCATTAATTTTACAGATATATTGTGACATCAAATCGGGAGAAAGTACAACAAAAAAAAAATATTTTTTAAGGCTTTCTTACTGCTTTCTGATCATTCTACAAGCACCAATTCCATAATCACCTGTGATGTCCTGTGTATTTGGCTCCTTTTATATGACCTATTCCCTTGCATCCAATGGTTGGACAACCTCCACTGTCTGCATTACTTTTAAGGCTTTTTTTGTCTGTTGATTTGGGAAAAACCCAAGTTGGTATAAACATATGTGAAAGTATCTTTCATGCGTAATTATAAACAAAATTAATGTTTGCCATATGTTTTTAATGCTGAGATTCATTTTACGTTAATAAATTTTACATTGAAAAATATAGTCCTTAACCATATAACGGTCAAGTGCATTTCTCTGTAGTGTCACGCCATCTTTAGCATTTTCACATGCTTGTTAAAAATGGCAAATTTCCATACTAAATGAATTCTGACCCTTACAAGTATTTTCATAAAGTACATTGAGCAAGGTATCTTATGGTATTAAAAGAATTTGTTTTTTTATTTTATGTATGTTGATTTTGACCTTGAATTTTAAAGAGTGAGTAACATTTTACTCCTCAACTTCTGAATTCAACCCAACCTAATATTCCATTAATTGTTCAAACTATCATAAAGTCATGTTTTTGAGATACAAGAAGCAATATTCTTTCAAAAAATTTCAATTTATAGGTACTTGTATGGAAAATTGTAATATTGGTGAACTTTCTTCATTCACTTCCATTTAAATTTCTGTCATACAAGGGAGAAGGCACAAAATGAGTTCAAAAATTCCTTTTGAAATGAAGTTATTAAATCCATTTTAATTTTTAATGTGCCAGAATATACACAAACATAAATGTCTTTGAACCTCTTTAGTGTACATCTTTGGGATCCAATTTTAGTCTTTTCTGTTCGATTTCCACCTTTTCCCAAACGAATTTGTCTGTAACAATAATATGCTTATGGCTCAAATTGTCAATATCTGATTCTTATGTCGCCATGCCCGCTAATACAGGTATTGTCTTTACTAGCATGTGGATATCGCTGAAAGCATTGCTTTCATTTTAATCCAATTGAAATAATTAAATTAATAAAGAAATTCTTTGTTTTTTTATGACAGTCAATTTTTTTTTTATAGTGAATTTCACACCCGATTATGCCATGATAAGAAGCATGTTAACACACAGATAGATAAGTAACTAGGAAGTAAACTCATTTTTATAGAATGATTTCTTCTTAACCTACATATATAAAATCAATCCTTGATAAAGCTTTGTGACAGTCACAACATTGTGGGACAAATTCATGATTGGAAGATAAAGAACATACCAATAGGACTTTGTAATGGATGGAATGTTTTTGAGCACCAGTGAGGTGGATGAATATCCCAGCTATCATCATCCATCCAATAATCATAGATGGAGTCCCATCCATCAAAGTGGATCAAAAGTCTGTAGTCCTGGACATCAACTATTGTGGCCACTCTGATCAAGATGGAGTTACGCTTGTCAACTACTTCAACTTTCATGCCCTTCTCAAAGCCCACAAATCCGCGCTGGAAATTTGGAAAAGAAATAACTTGTCACAAAAAACTTGATTTCTTTAACCTATTTAAAATATAGGATTTACAAATGAATTTTTATGCCTGGAGACTCTTTAATGTAACTAAATCTCATTAAATGGGGGGGGGGGGGGGGGGCGGAAGAGAAAGAAAAAGAAAAAAGAAATTATTATCAAAATCAAATTTTTTAAAAGATGTTAAAAAGTTATATAATTTTTATTCAAGTTATTTATTCATTTGTATCATCATTTAAAGGAGCATTAGGCCTTAAGGTTACATATGATAAATATAGATTTAAATTAAGACCCACTGTTTTAAAGGCTCTAGAAGGCACAGCTATAGATTTTGTGTCTGCCAGGTAACTGTCCCAGGTAAAATTGGCGCCATCACCGTAATCTATAAATAACGCATGACAGAAAATATAATTTTGCTAAATTTAATATAAGGACAGTTTTTGTTCAAATCTGCTATAAAATATATGACTTTGATAATGAATACGATAATGAATATAATGCTGTTACTTTATAACGTTTGCACATAGGTTATACCTTCAATTTTGTATGACAAATTTTTAAAATAAATTAAACTCATGTTAACATTGTGTCATTGGCATAATTTTGAAATTAGAAAAAAAATGTGCCAATGCTCTCCTGCAGTGTCTAAGTCTGAAATACTAGGCCAGTACTTTTCCTAAAGATGACTCACCGGGTGGAGGAGACAGGGAGTGGCCATTTGCCTTGCACCAGCCTACAGGGTGAATGGAAGGGGAGGTTATATCACACCAATAGTCATAGGCATCTTCCCAACCATCGAAGTGAATTAGGATTCTATCTCCTAGTGTATCGGCTACTGAGGCCACACAAACAAGGCTGGAGTTTTTCTTATCTACTGCCTCCAGTTTCATTCCTACACGAAAAGCTGACGGAGTTACCTAAACCACATAAAAAAATACAAATATTAAGATGGGTTAACTTAAAGATTGGACAGAATAATTCAAATTATAACATAATTGTTGTGAAATAGATTTAGGGGCGTGAATGTTTGGTAGGGGGAGTTGTTAAACGTGATTGCTTTGTGAGTTGTGGGTCGTGAAGTTGGTTTGTGGTGTTGAACTTTACAGTATGTGGAGCACTTTGTTGTGTAGGGACATAAGAGGCAGTGTGTTAATTGATGCTAGGAGATGGAGGGAAAGAGTCAGCGGTTAGCTAGCGTGATAGTGTAAGTGCTAGTGTTTTCAGAATAGAGAACAATTTGTGACCTGACAATGACTGTGATAATGAAGAATTGGGATATCTTCTCTCATTGAACGTTGGTTGTTGATCTTAAGTGTGGACCAAGCACTGTCATGTGGCAATTAAGTTAGATAACAGTGCCATTAATGAGTAAAACAATCGTAATATACGACACACGGAACGGCCTTAAGAAAGAGATGTAACATAGAGAAGCACGGACATTCATTTAATAGGAAAGGTCGTAACATTGGTGAAGACCTCACAAAAGAAGATCATGCCAATAATAAGTAATCTTTCCCGACATATTTATCAATGTAAACCTGATACTTCCATCTTCAGAGTATGAGATAGTTTACAAAGCACACTTACTGAAGTAGGCTGATTAAGAAACAAGTGTTTTGGTGCAGCGACCGCTCTGATTTGTTTCAAGTAGTTTGTCCAATTAAATTCCTCGGGAGTGACATCTGTTAATTAGAACAAATGAACATTTTAGACATCATTGTTGTAGATATGGGGGTGGTGGATGATGCATGTAATTAACTACTGCTGGTTATTTATCAAAGAATATTTGAAAATGTAGGAGACATCATTGGAAAGTATCTGGATCTACAAATTTTGGGGTTTTATTACGCATCTTTACCACAAACTTTTTATTCATGTCAACATTACAACACAACAAAGACAACTAAAATTTTAACTAAGAAAAAGGTTTACTTTTAGGTGGCTGCAATAGTTTGTCATTCTTCTCAGCCCAACCGACAGGAAATATAAATGGTGAGTCAGCATTAACCCAAAAATCATAACATTCAGAGTAGCCATCAAAATGGAGCCTCAGTCTGTCAGAACAAAGATGCAATGTTTTTATTTCTTCATGTAATGTTAAAATCCATGAGCTCAATAAAAGTGTGAATGGAAATACTTGAATTTAGACTAAATGGAGATCATTCAACAAGCATCATCATATATAAAGAAAAGATCTGATTGTTGTGTAGCCTGATAATTCTAACAGGCTTTAAAAACAATAGAAGAAAAGTGTATCATATCCAAAAGTATGAGAAATAATTTAACAGAAAAGCACCCAAATGTAAAGATCATTTGCCTTTACCTGTAACCCTGAATTTCTGCAACACTGAGCACACAAAAAAGAGATTGATGTTTTGGGTCGACTCCCTCTAGTCTCATGCCTAATCGGAATCCATTACGACTGCTAGGGAAAGGCTAAAAAAGAAGGCATTCATTATTTTCAATAGTTGTACAAATGTTAATTGATAAATTGTATTTGAATTCGATATCATCTAAAAAAAATTATATAGGACTGTCTTGCTTTTCTGAGCGTGAAATGAGCTACTTAAAAGATAGTGCTACTTAACAGAACAACTTCCCTAAAAGACTCCAAAGCTCTTTTCAAATTTTGTTTTAAATAATAGACTTAACACGAACTGCTGAGATGAAATTATAAATGATAAGTGTAACAATATGGCTTTGTACATGCTGATTTGATATTGGATAAAATCAATTGAGGCACACAAATGTATTGATATAACAGATAAGGGTAAGGGCTGCCCTACTGTGAGGTCGTGTGTGATTCTTCTGTCTGATAAATTGTGAAATAAGTGTGAGGATGAGAGCAGATGTATACTATTATCTCTTTGTTCCTCACAACAACAGAGTGAAAAGTTCAGTGAAAGCGGGTCAGAAGAGTTAAACAGAAATTGTAATCATACCTCTCTGAAGAGTCTTTTTGGTGCTCCTATGGAGCCAGTCTCAGCTAGGTACAGATCCCAGTCAAAGCTCAGCAGTTTTTTATCATTCCCATTACCCACTGAAATACAGGGAAACAAATCAGTTTCTGTCCCCAAAAGCAAATGAAATAAAGGTAAAGAAAAATATGATACTTAGAGCTCTTTTTAAAATTTCTAACATCTAAACTTGAATTATAATTTTTGTTTTGAGCCCCCAAGTACAAAATGCTAAACCAAAGCCATCCTATTTTTAAAACTCAAGGCTAGATGCCACTAAATCATGTTACATTACTGCATATTTGTAGACATAAAAATATGAAAATAAAAAGAGATGTTTTAAAAAAAATTAATATAGGAAGAAAACAATAATGTATAAAACAATATTTCAGAGCCCCATTGAAAACAAAGAACAATGTAGAATTATGTAACAAGCACAGGATGCATAACATGCACAGGATGTGCATCAAAATATATCATTTTTTTTAAAATTTAGAATTAAATAAATGTCAAATCTGACCTGCTCCATCAACATCTTCCCTGGCAATAGTCTTCATCTCTCCTGACATAATCAATTTCTTTTTCTTGTTCTTCATACCCATCATCATTCGTGACATTATCATTTGTTTTCTGTGGAGATTTTTTCTAGGGAAAATTAAGAGGAGATTAATATTGTCAGGCTTCATTATTTCCATCACTTTACTTCATCATTAATTCTTAAAGAAATTTAAAAAACCCAAAAGTTGATGATAGTAAAAGGCTTAATAATCAGCTTGACAAAGAAAAAAGGAAGCTAAATATTATCTCATTTATTAGGATTTCTAAAACACCTTCCAAAACCTTTAAGAAAGAGTTGAAGTAAATAGTATTTAATTAACTTACTTCCCTGCACAGGTCTGTGAACAAAATCTGCCTGATGTTCTGAAGTTACTCTTGTAACCATAGCGACCACAGTAAACACAGCAACAGATGGGATCTCCTTCATGTTCTGATAACTCTGCAGGATCAGTCACTGCACAAGAAAATAATAGTTTAAAACCATAGGCTTCTTGAAATAATCCTTTCAAAATAATTAGTATATGAGATATTTAAATTGTTTAATTACACCACATCCAATATCTTTTTGGGCAAAAGAACAAACTTTACTGTAAACTAGTTCTCCTATCAAAGTTTCAAAAACCTGTTATTGGAACATCAAACAATTCTTACCGTAGTAAAACATGAAGAAAGTTTTGCAAATGAATTGAAATTTTTACTGTGTTTAATGAGAGAAAATGAAAATAACTTAACATAGATATCTCACATGTGGGATTTTTTTTTTTTTAAACATCTAAAGAAAACATTATCTTTTTTGTACTACTAAAATTTATTTAAAATTAATACATTTTATTTTTATTTTATTTGTACAAGTAAAAAGTCAGAACATAAAGTTAAAAAAACAAATAATGACCAGAAGAAGTTTTTGCATCACCGCCATCATTCATTTCCTCCTTAGGACTGCTGGTCAAAGGGCCATTACTTTCAGTGCTCTGTAACTTGACAGGTTGCATGCCCATGCCATCATCAACTAACTCAAGGTCACCAAACTCATTTATTTTGAACTAAAATGAAAATGAATGTCAAAATAAAGTTTGCCAATTATTTTCCAACTGTCTGTTTCTGATAGTTTTATGCCTACAAGCTACCTCATAATTAATACTGTCTAAAAACCATACATCAAACCTGCAACTTCACACATTAAAAAACAAATGAAATATTAAGTTATCTATAATAACTTTTTAATCAATGTGTGATTCAGTTAAATAAATCAAATTTGATTAAACTTTCAAAAAGTAAATATTCATTTTTATATAACTTTTAAATTTAAAATTGTAAAATAAGCATAGATAATTTTAACATGAACGTTTTTTTTTTGAATTAAAAAAATATGGTAAAATCTAAATCAACCACAGAGTTTATAGAGAATACTTACTTTCATGTCAGTTCCTGGCAACATGCCCACACCATCTGTCCATTCCAAGAGGTTTGAGTCAATGAAACCTTCCGTGAGAATAACACCCTGATTATCTGGGCTCACAGCTGTCTCAGGCTTACCTAAATTCCAAGACGCTACATAAGTGTTACGGCTTCTCAGGCTTATATAAATCCCAACAAGTTAATAAAATGTTTAATCATTAAGTTTGATGAACCTCGATGTTTGTTGTTTCAGCGCAATGGGAGGTCAGGAAGTGGATCAAAATTGAGATGCAAGATTTGACCATACACAAATTAACAAACGGACAGAGCAATTTAAGAAAAAGTCATACAATATCATTGCATTTCAAGGGCATCCAACTCTTTTTTTTTTTGTGGTCATATGACTGTAACAACCCCGAAGTTTGGGGGACATTTATTTTATACTCTTTTTAGTATATTTTTGGAAAAAATTTTTTTACATTGTTTTATTTTGTAATTTTTTAGTCAAAGTGTACAAAGTTTCGGCTCAATTGGACATGGGGAAGTCAGTTGGACAGAAGTGGGTAAAAATTAAGATGCAAGATTTGACCCAGACAAACAAAATCACAAGCTAAATAAAATAATGTAAAAAAACAGAATTAATGGTATAAGCTTAAGCTTACCCTCTTTAGAATCAGTTATGACATGCTCTTTAATTTCATCCTTAGAGCAGTGCAGTGCAATGACGTCTGTTGACAAAATTGACTCTGATCCATTACTGGTTGAGGAACAGGCAAGAGATGATACTTCATTAACAATATTAGTAGCTAGTGAAGTCTGAGGAGTATCACATAATGAAATGGGTTGAGCTTCCTTTTTTATGGATCCAGATGTTACTTCAGATATCTGAAATTTTAATACATATCTAATTAATTTCCAATTAAATGATTTTCAAAAATAACACACCAATGTTTGATCTAAAACACTTATGACATTTCTACTAATATTTATTTCTAAAAAATATTTTTTTATTTAACTTTTCATCATACATTTTATATATAATCCACACTGAAACAATTTTTGGCAAGTAAATACATTTATTCAATAAAAATCAATTTTTATTCTTTGTCTATTATAAAAAAAATATTCTTAGGCAAGCCAATCACCATTTCCCAGCTGACCACCCTTTTTCTAACCATATGGTTTTCCATTAGCAGTGTAAAATTATTTTTAATACTAAGTAATAATCACCTGTTGATCAACAGCAGAAACTATGTCAGTTTGGTCTGAATTTATAGTAACCAAATCTAATCCTGACTCAGTCTTGTCTGCAACAGAACTGTCATTATTAGTCAGACTATTAGGGCATTGTTTGTCTTTCATAATTTCAGACTGCTGCTCCTTGAATGCTATTGAAGGACTGAGAGCAGATGTATGCAGTGTGCTAAGGACAGTGTCACTGGGGTTGTTTTTACTGTCAGGTGTTACAGGCACTGGATACATTCTAACTGTAGGCTTAACAACTTCTTCTGAACTCTGAAATTCAGACATTTATTTAATGATTTATAAAGTAAAATGATAAAATATATTAAATATGTATACATTTTCTTATAACATTATACAATCAACATATCTATGACTTTTACGCCTTAAAAAACAACCTAATATTTCAAATTTGCTTAATTTAAACTAGTCTAATAATGAACTCTTTTCCCCATTAAATTAATTATTGTTAAAAAGCATATCAAACTATAAAATCTGATTTTTAGAGTGCCCAAATTATTATAAAATAATATAATATTTAATAACCTGATAAAATATCTAACATGGTGATGAGAGCATACACGAAAAGATTCAAAGATTGTTGTATAAAAATTTTGAAAATAATGACCTAATAGCACCCAACAGCTTCTTTTGTAATAAGGTAGGCAATGATATATTGGAGATGTATAGAAAATTAGAAAAGACAAAAAAGTGTGCGGTGGGCTTCAATGAATAGCAAAGGAAGGAAAAAAAAAAGTTGGGAATTTATGCAATGGGAGAAAAATGTCTGATTAAAGTTGATAAGTTGTTAATAAAGAGAAGAAAAAAAAGAAAGCCATTTACATTTTCAGACGAATTGGATGCAGTGACAGCCACGGTTGATATGGGAGCTGACACAGCGGATGTAACACTTGTTGTCACACTGTTGACAGTAGTGGTCAGTACAGTTGTGGCCACTATTCCTGCAGCTGAATGGCCTGACACAGCTGTGTGACTGTGAATGTCTTTCATGGGACTCTGAGGTTGAGCATTCTATTCATAAGAAAACACTTATCATTTAGTAACATCACTGAGATATTAACCAAGTTGCAGTCAGCAAATGTTTTTTTTTGCACAAAATTTTCTTTTCATAATCTTTATAATGATTTTCACATTCCTGGCCATGTGAAATACACAGAACTACATGTGGATTAACCATGAGATTATATATTTTATCAAGTCACTTGTCATTTTATTTCTAATATTTAAAATAAAGCACTGAGCTTTTCAAGAATCAGCATGGACTTAAATTTTTAGTAGACCTGAGAAGGGGTTTTTCAACCTTTTTGATCTTGCAACAGACTAGAACTAATTGTTAATTCTGCACACAAAAAAATAATTTTAGTTTTTTTTTTTTTTTTAAATTGATTTTTGGAAAGGAATTTATCTTTTTTTTTTTTTTTAATAGCTGATTTGGATTATATAATTTCAATCTAGGATTTCACAATCAATTGATGTTCATTCAATTTTTATGAATGTCCACGGATTGTTACTTTTGACTTGATTTTTATTCATTTAATAGCTGATTTGGATTATATAATTTCAATCTAGGATTTCACAATCAATTGATGTTCATTCAATTTTTATGAATGTCCACGGATTGTTACTTTTGACTTGATTTTTATTCATTTAAATCAAAATCTGTTATGCACATGTAAACAATTGCGATATATCAGTGTGTTGCAGTACTCCGATGAAAGCTGCTGGACCAGCATTAAGAAAGTCAGTAGAGATTTTAAAAAATTGTCTTATTGTTGGATAGATGTTATTGAAATGGATTATTACTGAAAGTTATCTTTCAACAGAGCCCAACCAGGTTCTGTATCTTTCAACAGAGCCCAACCAGGCTCTGTACACAAGCAGCTATTGGGGATCATATACAAATTGCAAGACAGATTGAATAAACTGTTCCAAGGTTTTCAAAAAACATCCTCAATAAGGTTGTGAGTTATTACCAGAAACTTACCACAATTTGTCCTTTGATAACAGAACCAACTAATGGAGGTATTGTCATCATCACCTGCCCTCCACTGCCGCTGAGTGTTGACACTACAGGTTTCTGGGCTATTCGAGAATAAGGTTGAGTTTTAGGAAGTTGTCTTGCAGAAGGAGACCCTCTTGGAAGAACTACAGGAATTCCTGCACGCAATGCCTGGGCTTGAGAAATGCCAGACACAGGTCTTAAGAGCTGCTGAGTATGTTGGTTCTGAGTTAAAGATAAGATCTGGGATGAATTCGATGAAGTTGATGTCTGCAAGGTAACAGGGCTAGGGGCAATGGAGGTGACAGTTAAAGTTAACCCTGTAGGGGCACTAGAGATAAAAGTTGCCACAGAGGGCCGAGGTTGTATTGCAATATGTTGTCCAGCCAAGATGGTGGCAGTGCTGATCTGAGGAGATCCTACAATGGTGGCAGTCCCCATAGGTGAAGATGCACGAAGGCTGCCTCCTGCAGTCTGACTGGACTGTAACTGCAAGTGTCCATTACCAGATGAGTTCTGGGCTACTAGCCCTGGGTTTGGTAAGCACTGAATAAAGTTTGGCTGAGTGGCTCCAGATATTTGTTGAGAAATTAAAGGAGTGACTGCCCTTTGAATCTGTTGACCATTATGAATTCTATGCCCTAACTGTTGGTTATTGGATACATTTAAAGATGAAGCTTGTTGATTCTGAGTAACTATATGCTTTGAAGGTCCCATGTTTTGTCTATGGGATCCTTTTCCTGGGCTGGGTGATTTCTGAATCTGGTGGTTTGATAAAGGGACCACAGAGTTTGTAGGAATTCTTTGAACAGCTATTTGTGGACCTGTAAAAATAATTATTTCTGCATTTTCATTTTGCAAAAAACCAAGGCAGACTCTATCAGCTTGGAAATAATTGAGCAGATAAGAAACTGAGCAAAAAATCAATGCAGGAAATTATGAATGTGATTGTGTTATTTATTTATTTTCCACATTGACTCTTTAAGCTGACAATAACCCCAAAGTATGAATATACATTTTTTTCCATTGATAAAAGTAACAAAGCCAGGCCTCTAAAATAAACAGAGAAACTAAGTGCCCAAGTTAAAATTCACAATAAGTAAAGAAGTTTCAATCAAATTAGGAAAATAACCTTTTGTTGGCAACCGCTGAAGAGTAAGTTGCATTGCTGTAGCCATAGGTATCGCCTGAGGAAATGCTGGATGTGGCTGTACCCTTGGGTGGAAGGTCAGCTGTCCTGATCCTATGCCAGTGCCAACAAGTGGTATGCCTCCTCTAGCCACTTGAATGCTTTGGGGAACCATATTAGCTGGCTGTGAGATTAAAAATACATGAATCAGAGAATAATTTTAAAAATAAGTTTAATTAAACAAAAATGTTTGTGAAGAGTAACATTTCATTTATTAGATAATCTAGATCCAAAACATACTTTACAGGCTTGTTTAGTCGAAAGACAATAAATAATTTTATCATTTTTTAGATTATAAAGATTAAAGCTCAACACAAATATGTATATGTAATGTGTTGGCAATCATAACAGTTTTGTTGAAGCTAAATCATTGTGTACCTGGGATGATGACCCCCCAGGCACAGGAAGTGCAACAGCTCCATTAGCGATTGGAAGTTGGAACCCAAAAGCTGTTAAGTTGAGTTGAGGACGGAGTTGGTAACCAGCTACAGAGTTAAGAGATGAATTGATACCAATCTGACTGACAGCAGTTGATGGTGATACAGACAGACGGGGATTTAAGTTGGATTGTGCACCTGGTTGAGCAGGTACAGAGAGATCCATAGGTGTAGCTCCTTGATCCAAAATAGTTCCATCTTTATCAAAGTCTGACATTTCTCTCATCCAAGTAAATATTTATAGTTTTTGGGATATTAGTGGTATGGACATTTTCTGAATAAAAAAATAAATTACAGTGCCATAAAAGCAACTGGACACACAAAGTCAAAAAATAATTTTAATTTACAATGGAATACAGTCCAAATTCATGTGGCTCATTTTTTTTTTAAATGACAAAAAATTATTTGTACTGGTTCTGTCTGGATGTAGGTTAAATTTATTCAAAGGACAATAAAGCGGAGACTGCGTTTAAGCCATGTGAAATTAATATTTGGAAGCTTGAAATACAAAATAATCCCATGCCTTCATAGAAATAATAAAACATTTTTTAAGCTTTAATACTTTTCGTCATTTTATTTTTACTTTGGTTTAGAATATTCCATAAATATTTTTATAGGTGAAATAGAAAATGATCCTAATCTGATTAGTGTTAACAAAAAAGGAAGTATTACTTATTTTCATCACAGCACTTTTTCTGTCTTATGTTATTAAATTAAAGTCAAGATTCACCTCTGGGTGGTTTTTATCAAAATGTTCATAAAAAGCTAAAGATTAACTAATTAGAATTAATCACTGGCATTATACATAAATTATAATTTAATGCTGTTATTTGGGGCTTTATTATCAATTCCATAACTTATTAACCATCTACAGGGCGGAAAATCATCCTAGTATAGGTTAATACATTTGTAGTGGATAGGTCTTGCCATTGCTCAATAAGTATACATTATAGTATGGTATAAGTAGTGGATCTAAGCCAATAATTATAGTTTGTAATTATAATAATTATAATTAGGGCCTGGAAATAGTTCCTATTCAGTATTTACATGCCTACATGGGCATGGTATTGTACAGCATCAATAACTTTAAAAATAAATAAAACTGTTAGTTAAGTTTGCCTTTAAATTTAAAGTTTTAAATAATTAAAAGAATAATTTTTTAAGCTAAATTAAAATGTAGCAGGAGACTAAAATTAAATTTAACTTAGGTCACTTAGGATATTAAAAAGGGGAATTAAAGGATAGTTCCAAAGGCTTGGGCTGGAGGACTATAATTCTAATATTATTATTAATATATAAGTTTATATTAATTAATATACTGTATAATATAACTAATAATAACTTCCAAAAAATTTCCAATTCAATAATATTATAGACTATAATTCTAGCCTATGACTAACAAAACTTTTTTCTTTCTATAGTATAGTCATAGTGACCAAAAGCCATGCCATAATAAGGCTAATATTATGGTTATAGCCTATTAGCCTAGGCCTTGTTTTGGTATTAGATAATTAGATTTTAAAATTTTATAAAATATCTTTGTTTTTAATAAAATTGAGCTATAAAAAAACAACTTGTACTGTTACATATTTATATTAATATTACATTATTAATCAATCAAACTTTTACTACTTAACTTCTTTACATATTAATATTTTATATCTTCTGAATTTTTTTTTTTTCATTTTCTGTTCAGTGACATTGCATTACATATTACTCTAACTAATTCGTTTCACTCATTTTGATAAAATGCATCATATAAATAAATGTATTATCATTATAATTATATAGCAATAATATTAATTATTAGGCTAGCTTTTAATTTGATTTTTATATTTTAAATTTTCTTTTGGGTATGTTGTTGATTATATTTTAATACTTTATAATAAATATAAGTTATGGGGGAAAATTTGGGAGGGGATGCAAACAAAAAAGCTGATAATCACATCATTAAAGATGTAGTTTTCGTTTTTGTAAAATATTATTTTATTTAACAGCTAAGATTCTGTAATTGAATAAGCAAGCAGGACCTTGAAAAAAACGCGGAACAATGTTGATCTCTGCCTCGTTTTCATTTTTCGGATTTTTGCGACATCTGAGGGTCTTGGCGACACCCATCTAATATTAATGACGATTAGAAGAATAAGAAAACAAACATTTTGTTTGTTTACTGTTTAACAAACAGCAAAAAAATTACCCCCTCAATTTCAATTTGTAATTAACAATCTACCAAACAGACACAATCAATTTTTGAGGTTATATTCCACGCACCCCCGGCTCCGGTCGGGCTTTCATTGATAACGCGTAACAAGAATTATTGGGAAAAAAAAAACAACATAACTTCCCCTTTACTGGGCTTTACAGCATGCGCAATTTTTGTAATTAAACTAAATCTCTGAAATATTTCTGATACCTCCTCATAGAAAAAGTTACAAACAAAAGATAATGCATCATATGAACTTTCTTTCAAGTAATTATTTGTCGATTTTCCAAGAAAATATATTATTTTATCCATACCAACATCGAATTTGAAGACCTGAAAACTACACTATGAAACACTAACGGAGGGAGTGAAGTCATCAAAGGAATATCCAACCATGGTCTTGTTCATTTGCTGTTACATCAGTTAAGCTGATACGGAAAGTTAAAGATCATTTAATTATTCGATATTAAATAATTCGATCACTAAAATATGCTATGTTAATACAAAAAAATATAAAATATTATAAAAAATATATTTAAATACATTAATTCTTCAAGGTTATGTTAATTGATGACGTCATTTTGTAGGCTATGTTGTTGTTTTGGTTTTGCCTCAACCAGTTTTCACTGCCAAGAGATTTCTGTTTATCTTCAAGCAATATATTACGAATTTAGAAACTTAGTTTATTTTGAGTTCGATACGGACTGATTATGCTAGGAAACATTTGTCATGCATTGAATGCTCACAAGCAACAATATTATTAGTGTAGTTTAAGTTTTGCTACTGAGCCTACTGACCGCTGGCAAGTACTGACTGATACTGATGACTGGATATTCCGTTGCAGACAAATCTTCTTTATTATAAGTGGCATAGTATAAAATATATTATTTGTTTAGCCTTGGGACACTTAGACTTAGGTCTAGCCTACTTAATTTATTTATGTATCCGTGAAATGGCGTTTTACCATTTGGATTTAAAAAAAAAAAGATTTATCTTCATATTGAGACAGTTGAGTTAACAATCAAAGTAATTGCCTAGTCTAAGCCTAATAATAATTATAATACCTAAATCTAAACTAAGAAAAATATGAAATTATTGAAATTATGACTGTGTGTAGATTTATTTATGAAAAAAAAAAAGCTTGGCATGTTCAAGACAATCAAGACTAAGTCTTTCAAAATTTGTAGTGTCTTCCACTTACTGTTTACATTCTGATTCTGAGCAAAGAACAAAAAATAATTTTTAGATGATCTATATAGATGGAGTATATTTAGTTTTTTACCATGCACCCTCTACTGGTTATTTAGTTACTATGCCTTATAAGCCGTATTTTTACTTTATTATGAATAGGCTAATGTCAGTAATGAAATAATTTTTATCCTCTAACTTTCCAAATCTTCTAGTTAACAGTATTACATTGTCAATGATTTAAATTTATCGTTTGTGTGGCTGCATAATTGAATTATTCATTTTTTAGGAAGAAAAAAAAAGGTGTGGGGAGATAATAGATATTTAAGATATTATATGCATATTGAAAGTGATAGTCAACACTAACATTATTAGATCTAGGGGCCTACTTATTATTAAGGGCTTCCTATAAGTAAATTTTTATGGATATGTGGTATCTGTCTCTGACAGTTGCAACACATTAAATTTTAATATTAATAATGTTAATTTATTGTTTTCAGACAAAAGCGGGAATAGATATTCTCTAATTGATATATCAATAAAATGGGAGGTGCTGTCAGCTCAGGGCAAGACAATGACGAGCTTATTGACAACCTTAAAGAAGCTGAATATATAAAAACTCAAGAAGTGGAACGTGTGTTTCGCATTGTTGATCGGGCTCACTACTATTTAAAAGAATGCAGAGAAAATGCTTACAAGGATCTGGCTTGGAAGAATGGCACATTACATCTGTCTGCACCATGCATTTATTCAGAAGTTATGGAAGCTTTAGAACTGAGAAAAGGATTGTCTTTTCTAAATCTAGGCAGTGGCACAGGCTATCTTAACACTATGGTTGGACTTATGATAGGCATGTAGAATACATTATTAAGTTCATTGATATACACACTGGCTTGTTTATAATTATACATCTGCAATAATCAATCCAATTTAATTAGTCATTATAAAGTCAACATAATTTAAAATATTTTGTAAAACTTAGTTGAAACCCATTTTAGCATGTATTTAGTCTTAATTTCTTCAGTTTAATTTCTTTTAAATTACATTTTCATTCCAGGTCCCTTTGGTATTAATCATGGAATTGAACTTCATTCTGACAATGTCAATTTTGCTGTGGAGAGATTGGAGAGCTTTATTAAAATTGCTAAAAAATTTGATGACCTCGAACTTTGTGAGCCTCAATTTGTTGTTGGAAATTGTTTAAATCTGGCCCCTGAAAACCGCCTGTATGACAGGGTCTATTGTGGAGCAGCTTGTCCCCCAGAACTAAAAGACACTTTTCAGAACATGATCAAGGTCAATGGAATACTAGTGATACCAGTGGGGGATCAGGTTTGTGATTCTATTTTTATTATTTCTGTTTATGATAGTATTCATAAGTTTGTCTATGAATGCATTATTTCTTTTGTTTGAAAATTTTTGGGAACTTTTATTATTCAAATCTTTATTTATTTTTAACTGTTGTAAATTTTAGTAACATTATATTTATCACTGAATGGCACTTCATTTGCTTACAGGTTCTTTGTTGCATAGTGTCATAAGATTTACAGGGGATGCATAATATGCAACACACATAAATAAAATATTTATGAAGTGCTCAGAAGTTTGATTAAGGAATGTTATAATAGCAAATTTTATAGGAATGTGGTATCAGTTGTTTGATTTAAATTCCTCAAATCAAATGTCAGAAACTAGGTACCCAGTGCTATTACTGATAAAATATAATATTAGTGTTATTAAAATTGAGTTCCCAAGATCTATGTTTCAAAATTATAAATATATATTACATTTTTATACTCTTTTAAATTTAGCTTTTGAAGATTAAAAGAATAAGCCAAACAGAGTTTACATCAGACAACATTTTGCCTGTCTCATTTGCCTCCCTTGTTCAACCAGGACCTGCCCAAAAGAATGCAAATCCTATTCTTCTTGGTAAGTAATATTTTAAGCTACATTGAGGCACATAAACCTTAACATATTTATTGCTGATGGGATAAATGTTTGATGCTATGTTAAAGTGAAATTTTTTTAAATTTCACTCAATAATTTGTTTATGATACTCAAATGCAGGTTAGCAAAAAGTAATTAGATAAAATACTAAGTAACAATTTATTTCACATAAACTCTTCCTTTATTTTAAATTGAGATAACCTTGATTCTAGTTTTTAAATTTCATATGTTCTAATTCTGTTTGAATTTTGCATAATGTAACTCCATTCATTACTAGGCTTTGTTTCATTAGATTCAAGTACCTTGTTTTGTATCAGCTGCACATTTTGGACTCTTCTTAAATTTTTACAGCTGAAGTTTCTCCCATGACCTTGCAGTACTTATGTCGCATTGTCATTCGGGAAGCTATTAGAAACACATTTGACTTCCAGTTACAAGAAATGAGTGACACATCACATCCCAGCAGAAAAAAATTTATGGGGTCATCTACCATTTTACATTCTGAGATGCGCAGATACCCTCTTAACATAGTGCCCACCACTGGTGGTCTCATGATTATGGGAGCTTTTGACCAGAGTGATTATGATGAGGATGAAGAGGAACCTGTAATGGGGGCCACCCATGAGGATGAGTACATGCATAGGCAACTGCAGCAACATGCTGCTGAGTACAGGGCCAGAGTGCTAGCCAGAAGACATGATAATGTACATAAAACTAAACTAGTAACAAGACATGAGGTACTTGATGTGGATTCTGATCTGTCAGAAATTGAAGAAGGTCTAGGTGTTGAAGGAACAACAGAATCTAATGACATCAATGGCAACAAAAATGCAGCTGAGATAAGTCAAATTGTTCAAGAAAATGAATCTGAATCTTTGGAGAGGGAAGACTGGGCTATGGCTGATGATAAATTTGATGTAGAAAAAACTAAGATGAAAGAAAAGATGTCTCCCAGTGTCAGTGGTATCAAACGTCAGAAAAATACATCTGATAGGGAACACTCTTGCAGGACCAAACAGTTTTCCTCTCAAAACTCCCATGAAACAGACCAAGCTGTCATTATAAATGGGCAAGAAAGAGATGATCATTTGTCTTCTGCACACCCCAGACCCTTGTTCAGCAAGAGAAGCATATCACTGTCTTCAGATGATGAAGTTTTAGTCCCCAAATTCAGTACACAATCTCCAGCTATTCTGGTGACCTCATCCACAGGCTCACCCTCACAACCACAAGCCATCACAACATCTTACAGTACAAGTGCTGACACCTCAGAGACATCCGGATTTGGATCCCTTGGTGATGATGCACTTCCTGTTGGCTCCCAACATTCAGGTGTAGGATCATTCAAGGAGGATCTTGAGACAATGTCAACAGACGTTGCACCATCATCCCCAGTACCAAACATTGACAACAAGGGATCACCATGGTCCACTTCATCCAAAGGTGAATCAAGTTTAGATAATGACAGAACTGCCAATGATGGTGATGATAGCACAGATGCAGGCTGGATGGACATGGATGATGATGATGATGATGATGACAGCCAAGAAAGTGATGTCAGGAATATCAACAAAAAATCACTAGGAGGTATCTCTGATTCTGAAGAGGAGAAAGACACCCATGAACACTCACCAAGGGGTCCATATTTTTCCTCCTATCTGAAAGAAAAAGTACACACACTGCCCATTCCCAGCACATTGAAAGCCTTTATTTTGTATTACAGATAATTATGTACAATCTTTGTTTCTTCTTGATCACTATTAATGATGAGCAGCTTAACAACGTTGTTGTAAAAACTTGATGTAATGCAGCATCCAACAGGCATTTGTTTTAGTTATAATTAAAGGATTGGATACATTTTTTCCATCTCTAACCATTATCTTCTCCTTTAAATAAAATAAATTCGACCATGTTTGTATCTTTGAAATGAATTTTTATTTAAGCTATTGTTTTTACTCTTCATTTCTAAGTTAATTGACAAATAATTTTTTCTACCTTTTCTTTTAAGATGTTTGACAGCTTGCATGGTTGGTTTATCACAGCATTATTATGTTTGGACAAAACATTTACTTGTCATGTTATAATTATGATAACCAGTAAATTGAATGACAACTAAACAAATTTTGTGTTCACCTTTATCTGGGCTTTTTTTTATGTATATATATTTTTTTCTCTTGACTTGAATATGTGATTGTACATCTTGAAAGTTAGGTCTGTGATGGTAAATGTATATTTTCTCAGGAATCTCTAAATATTTTTTTGTGTGGAAAAAAGCATTTCAATGATTTTTAATATGAAACACTAATAATGATGTAAATATAATAACTTTTATATCAAATTGTAGAATATTTCTTTTAACTGAGATGGAATATTCTGTTATTATTTGTAGATCAAAGTTAATACTGTTTCAAATATGTATACATATTTTCAATGTAAAATAAGTTACACCACATCTTAAAAGTCTTTCAAAACTTATCTTCACCATAAAAACTGTCTAAATGGGAAGAAAATGTCCATAATTTTTTTAAATTGTTGAGCCTTACACAGATATTGTTTTTTACTCTAAAATAAGATAAAGAAAAGCTTTATTACAATTAATATTCCTTTTACATAAAATACTTCTTTTTGTACTAGTAACTAAATTAAAAAAATAAAGTTGTGGTAAAATGTAAAGTCACATTTATCAATAGACAATATGAATGTTTCTTGTACATACATTTCTAACTAGTGCCATTGATCAGAGGTGATTAATAGAATATTAGTTTTTTTTTAATTTTAAACACAAAAAAAGAATTTATAACTATTCCTTCAACACAAGTTGGGAGTTACACAATGACAAAGTGCACATAAACATAATTGAATCTCCCATGAAATATTATTTTCTCGTCTTAACTCTTTTATATTAATGTAAACAAAATAAAGTGTGACTTTTTAAAAATCAGGTCAAAGAATTTTTACAAGCATTTTAGTCTGAAAAAAGGCAATACTTTTCTGTACTTTGAAACTGATTGTACGTTTTTGGTTATTATTTTAATAGAACTGTTAAGATTTCTCAAGGATAGGGTTTAGTCACTAGTGGCTGCTAAAATCACTATTTTTCAGTATGAAAGGAAAGCAGTAAACCTAATTCTTAAACATCCCCAATCAATTACAAATATTTCTATTTATTGTCTAAAAATTACTTTTTCCCCTAGCCTGGAATTTATTTTTAGTACAAATAAATATCTAATTTTGATTGGTCAATTCTGGCATTTCTTTTTTCACTGCATTTTATGAACCATCGATTACTTTGTGTTTTTCTTAGATGGATTCATGTATTTCAATTGATCATGTATAAATTTGTACTTGTAAGTCATGTTAGAGAAATAACATGAGTAAAATCAAACCTTTGGTATCTGTGGACAAGAAAACAAGTAAGCAATATTTTAGGATTGAAGTAACATTTGCATTTGTTAGCATGCAAGCATTATACCGATGATGTAAATTTGTTTATTCATTGTGATTAATTTATAAAATAATTAATGAGTTGTATACTTCACTAAAACTGTACTTTAAATGTTTCCTTTTATATAACCAGGAACTTTGAATTGTATCAGTGATGTCAACAGTTTTTTGAAGACTTGATCTAAATGGATTGTTTAAAAAAACAACCTGTTAAAATTTGTAATGACTTTTTTTTTTATTTGCCCATTTTGTATATTTAAAAAGTAACATGATACACCATGCTTTTTGTGTGCTTAGAAGTATTGTAAAAATATATGTCTGTGTACATTCAATAGTGATTGATTTGTTAGTAAATTTTGTAATCCAAGACACTTTTTTCTTGTGCTATACATTAGAGTTTGGTATCCTTGTAATTTGTTAAGTTGATTTTGACCCATATTTTTCTTCCTTCCCTTCTTTTTTTTTTAGTCATGATACATAATAAAAGTTTTATGGGCGTTGTATTTAAATAGTTATTGGAAATGTTATTTGTTATTGAAATACACCACATAAGTAAGTAAATGAGAATGTCTCTTGATTGCAATATAGGCTAGAAAGATATAACACAGTTGTAGTCATTATTTGCCACCATAATATCGTTTTCCCATTTGATACACTGCTACAACCACCACAAGTAGTATAAGTATCTGCACTTTGGGTCGTATACATTTTCAGAGCTGGTAAATGAAGATTGCTCCTCTAAGAAAAGACCATTATTTTGATTTCTTTGTAAATACATTTTTTTGTATGTAACATAGTTATCCAAAGTGTTAAATCTTTTGGGTGAAGTAAATTATTTAATGCCATAAATTTCAACAATAAATAATATAGATGATTACCATATGACTTCAAATGTGTTTAATTTACAGTCCATTATTCATTACTTTTTCAAATAATTTATGAGAGATTCAGGTGGTGTGATAAGCAAAAGGAATATTATAAATTATTAGATTATTTCACTTCTTTTCCTTCTATAATTGAGTAGGTTATGATTTGGGGTGTGTAGTAAAGTTACATTTGGTTATTGTTTCTCAGAGGTTACAAAATAAACATACAACAAAAAACATGAAAAGAAAAAGTGTTTTTATTTCTTTAACTTTAGTTTTAAAAACGGTAAAAGGTAAAACTCAATGACAAGTTTTTAAGACTAATTTTTAATATCTAATCATGCGCTTTCACCATTATGACTAATTACCAATGATATAACAAAAAATCTCTAGTCCACATTGTATAAGGAAATAGATTACCTTAACCGTTGTTAAAATAAGAATACCTGACACTACAATGATACATATGTATTATATCCAGACCCTCTAACTTAAATAACTACATCTCTTAGATACTTTCTGTCACTATAGAAGAAAACATATTATGATGCTTTGAGATTGAAATTGATTGATAAGACAAATGGCCTAAAATTTTAAATAATAATTGATTGACGATTATAAAACATGGGTTACAAACTGTGCAAAAATTAACAAACTTCATAAAGGAGTGCTTCTAGATATCTATATTTTATAAATTGCTATTAATAATAATTTCAGTTTCATTATGCCTAGGCTGAGCTAGCACAAAAAAAAAGGCAAATGTATTTGTCTGATTGTCATTTTATAATTGACTTGCTTATTAATTAAATTTTAAGTTAGGCCTAGGCCTAGATGAGTCAGTGAGTCTAAATTTTAATTAGTATTCCAATAGTAGCTAAGATAGATTAGATAGATGGTTTTAGATAAGAAATTATACTTCCACTGTCAAAGTTGATTTTTGTTTAAATGTAAAAAAATTTTTTTATTTTAATAATATATTTAAATAGCGAGTGATAAGTTTAAACATTTTGATTTACTTTTCTTGATTTTTGTGAATGAAGACTTCCTTTCGGATCAAAACGAAAGTTGTCCGTGACCCTGCCCTGCCAACAAAATGCATTTCAGTGACTGAACTGACCGTGTTGCTGGTTATAGTTGGATTCAATCAATAGAACATTTATTTATATTTTATTCATAGGTCCTAACTACTATAAATAATTTCCAGATGAACGCCGGATTATTTTTTCAGGTCAAATATGCAAGGCTTTTGCTAAATGATTTTGTGAAGTTTAATTCAAAAGTTATTTTTTGTGAGCGGAGGAGAATTATCGTAAATTTTAGGCCTACACATTTTAACTTTAAATGTTTTAGTTCATGTTCTAAAGCAAACAAATTAGATTTGTTTGAAAGAGGACGTCTTCAATTGATTAAATCTCTGCAACAAGAGAGTCATTACTTAAGTTTAAGCACTTGTCACCATCATCACTACTCTCAGTCTCATGCAGTGGGCTTGGTTTTCAGCAAAGATTCTTCTTCTAAATTTACTTTAAGGCAGGATAGAAAAAATTACAGCATTTGCAATAGTAATAAAGCCAAACTATTACAATATCGAAAACAAGAATTATTATTAAGAATGAGTGCTACTGCAAAATTCAAATTGGATTTTACAAGCAGCAGTATCAGTCACAAAGACAAGCAGCAGCAGATTTATGACTTTTTTCTTGTGCTGGACTTTGAAGCAACATGTGATGATAAAGCACAACCAAACCCACAGGTAAATACTGATACATGTAAGAGTTTTTTTTGGTATAAATTATTTACAAGTCAAGTTCCAAGTCTAGGGTAATAGTGAAATATCTTTGTTAGAACTTTGATAAATGTCTTATTTTTAATAGTTAAAAGTTATTTTATAAACCTTCCCAATTAACCTATGTTACAATAGTCTGAGTAAATTAAAGAAAACAGTGGGTCAAAATCCACAGACAAACACTCAATTTATTATTGGTGCAAAAAGAAAAGTTATGGATTCAAATTATCTCAGGACAAGCAAACCAAGTTTGTTATTGGTGCTAATGAGAAATAAAAATATGGATTCAAGTATCCAAGGACGAGCGACCCAATTTGTTCTGTACTGTTTTAGAACGAGCCATTTAATTAAATAAGAGATTAAATTCTCTAATCTTACAACGGTACGTACACAATGAAATGATTCTAGTTTTCCATACTATGTTACTTACTATTATTCTAAATTAAAAACTTAAAAAAATACATTTTGTCATACAGACCCAGTTCAAAGAAATTGTTAGAAAGAAAATAATGAGGTTAAAGAAAACAAAAGTTTTTGTCACCTTGTTTTGTTTAACCTCACTATAGCTAGAGCAGTACTCATCAAGCGGCTGTATTGTTTTTTTTTTTTTTTGGTGATGTCAGGATGATAGAACATTTTTTAAGGAAGGACTCATTCAGCTCCTTTCCTTAGAGAGACTATAGGGCTCTTAATTTTTGCTACACCCCTCCCCAATCATAATGACAGTATCATCAACCTTTTATTTAAACAAAGCACTACACACAAATATATATGGTGTTCATTTTCATTCTAAATAGAGTTCAATTTGCACAGCATTTTAACATGCAGCATTTTAATTTTGTGAACTATGCCTGCGGAACAAGAATACTTATTTAAAAGTTTTTAAACCAAGTTTTACTATTACCAAAACCAAATGATGAAGACCCTTTCATCTTTCACTTAATGTAATTATTGTGTTGCATTTGACATTATTATTTCATTAAATGGTAAATAGCAGGCACTCTGGTATTAGTGCCAGAGGAAGACCATGCAGATGGTGTATAGGCTGTGTTAAGGACACCCTAAACATCCACAATATTCAGCTGCAGTAGGCCTCACACATTGCAAAAATCCATCAACTATACCTACCAGCTACCCTCCACAGTAAAAGCATACAGAGAGAATTATTGTCATTTTCTTTTTGATAGTGTGTATATTTTAAATTTTTACAGGTTTCGATGTTGACCAAATGAAACAATAATAAAGTATAAGTTGTAATTTGAATCACGTTTTTCACATTCTAAGTTTTATATTCTTTAAACAAAATGTTTTTCCGCTGTTTATAGTTTATTTTTCATTTGAAATACTATGTAAAATTTTATTTGGTACTCTATTATTCAAAGTTTATGTCTAACAGCTTTAAAGTGAGACAAGACTATGAGAGGAATAAAGTTTATCTGTCATGGGGGTGGGGGTGTGTTAAGGTAGATAGAAAATCAGTGTGGTCAATTTGGACTCTTTTTCCAACAATGTGGAGCAATTTAAAGATTATTTTTAAAATTATGAGAAAATTTAGATTCTGAGACCGGAATTTCATTTGTTTGGGAAAAAAAAGAGAGGAATGTGATGCCAGGAATTTAATTTTGACCGTTATTATAGCTTTTGATATATTGCAAATGCAAATTTATTTCACTTATTGTAAGTTTTTCACTGTATAAATCTCAGTCTAAATAGATAGCTACCGCTTACCGACTGTTTAAATTTTTTGCTGTTTTATGGTATTTTTTATTTTATCTCGCAAAAAACTCTATTGTATTTCTCATTTATTCCCAAATAGTCTTTCTAAGCCCCTGACTACCAGCACATCCCTACTTTTGCAAAAATCACCCCCCCCCCCACCCCCCCAAAATCGTGAAGCACTGATATATTTGCTAGTTATAAATAAATTTAATACTTAAGAGAAAGTCTGATTTACTGAGAGTGAAATAAATTACTATACCGATTTTCAACACAATTTCCTCTTACCAAGAGTCTGTTTTTTCTCAAGTTTTAGTAAATTATAAGTCGATTCGCAGTGGCATCGAATTAGATTAGATACCAATAAAATAAAGCCAAGATATTTAATGTTTCAGGAAATAATAGAATTTCCTGTGCTGAAAGTCAATGCCAAAACCCAAAAAGTGGACTCAGTTTTCCACAAATATGTGTCGCCACAGTATCATCCTCAATTAACTCCCTTTTGCACAGAGGTAAGTTTCTGCAGTTCTCAACCTATAGTAAAAATGTAACAAAGAATCATGTTTTTCACATTCTAAGTTTTATATTCTTTAAACAAAATGTTTTTCCGCTGTTTATAGTTTATTTTTCATTTGAAATACTATGTAAAATTTTATTTGGTACTCTATTATTCAAAGTTTATATCTAACAGCTTACTGGTATTATTCAATCCATGGTAGACAATCAGCAACATCTTCCCGAGACCTTACAGGTAATATCTTAAACTTTTGCCTTAAAATTTTCTTAAAGAGGATTTTAAAAGAAAAAATTAACAAAAAACTTTACAATAACAAAAAAATTAAATGATTCCTTGATCAACTAGACAAACTACAGCTACCAATGGTAGGCTATGCAAAGTTTTTTCATGGCTCAAACTTGTTAACTTAGCACTGAGTAACAATTTTGAATCCTCCTGAAGACTCATTCTTTCATGGGTCAAACTTTTTAACTTAGCACTGAGTAACAACTTGATCCTGCTGTAGACCCAAAAAGACAAAGCTTAGTGGAGGTGGTTTTGAGATCTGTAACTTACAAAGTGACATTAAATTACTATTTCAAAATTTTGCTCAAGTATAGGGGGGGGGGGGTGATAAAAACCTTATACAATATTATAAAGTACTTATTCCATTTGCTTGTTACCTTTTATTTAAAGAAATCAACTTCTCTTTCACAGAGCTTCCACCAGTGGATGGAGAGTGAAGGCTTACTGGACCCAGAAATCAAAAGTATTTTTGTGATTTGTGGCGACTGGGATCTTAAATCTATGTATGTACACAGTTTGCATTAAGCGTTAGTGTGTTTAATTCTTCATTTTTAATCTGTATTATGTCTGCGCAAAGTAAGCATCTTCAAGTATCCAACAACTAATTAAGTCTATCACATCAATGGCAATAAAATTTTGGAAGAGCATTGGTAATTTTAAATTTAAAAAATGCCAAATGTCTGATTTCTAGTCCTGTCATTGTTAAAGTAAACTGATTTATAAGTTGTTTTTGGGCTTTTTATTACATTTCTTTCAAAGCCTTCTTAAATTATAAATCACATCTTTGTGGACATAAATTCATTTACCCAGGTTACCTAAGCAATGCGCTGTTTTGGACTTGATGGCAAGAGAGTATTTCAAGCAGTGGATTAATATTAAGAAGGTAAAAACCTATTGTTAAAATAAACTATTTAAAAAGCAATATTACTTTAATAAGCCATACTTCTTATAACTGGCAAATTATTTTAAATTTGGGGAAAAAAAATTATGTTTTAATCCATTTTGTGTATCTTATTGTTAAAAAATAAACTAGTGACATGCTTTAAATTCTTGTTCATCATTTCAGTCTTATGCTGAGATGACTGGCACATTTCCCAAAGGCATGATGGTCATGTTAAGAGATTTGAACATCAAACATGTGGGTCGTCATCACAGTGGTATCGGTAAGACTAAAGAATTTCCAGCTGCTTCATAAAATGTTATAACTATTCAAAGAAAAAGAATTTTTGAATAATAGAGATTATATTTTGTAGTTTGCATCATTTTGAAAGCAGTTGTAATAAATTAAACAAATCAGATTGTCAAAATACTGTGTTCTAGTTTGAGACCCCTTCGAGTATTTATGACAACTATATGTTCAACTAAAAACAAAGCAGCACTCTGCACTAAGAGTCACGCACACCTATTACTAGAGGCACCAACACGGCATAAAATAATACTGTTCATCTTTATTCTTGGTACTGGCAATATATCCATATAATATATTACACAACACCGCCTCTGGGACTAACATCATCTTAGGCAAGGAAGACTGAACTTTATATTTGACACCTTATATTCACACATTTGTTTATAATGCTTTTTCTGTCCTCCAATCACAATTAAGACACCAAACTGCGACTCACTGTAACAACAGTTCAGCTTAACATCAGTGATTCTCATACACATGCCTTGCTCATCTCTGGATAGTTGGTAACAAGCATGATCTTTTGCCTATTGAGAGCATTAATCTTTACACTCTTCACTTTTAATGGAGTTCATTCAAGTGTTTACATAATACCAAGTAGTTGCAATTGTTCTCCAGCAACTATCTCAACTTTATTATTATTGTATCATGTGAGTATCCCTGAAGCTAAATAAATGTACCCTGGGTTTGAATATATCTCTGCTTTCTTGTCAGTGACACTCCAGATTTGATTACCCGCTGCTAACACGACTGATGTTTCAGTTTATGTCAGTGTACAAGTGTATAAATTTGTGATCAAGTGAGAGTGTAACAATATCTTCCAATCCAAAGATTTTCATTATTTTGTTTCAGATGATTGTCAGAACATAGCCAATGTGTTAATTGCCATGATGCAAAAAGGATTTGTCTTCAAACAGAATGGAAGTGCTGGAAGACTCTAAAAGAACATGATAAAGACATTTTAATTTAGCAAGGTGTTGAAATGGTTTGAATGTGAATGCTGGAGTTCTATAAAGATTAAAAGCTGTGGCTGCTGTTAAACCAAATAGTTTCATTAAAACATTATGATGATCTTCTGTACCATGGCGTTTTTACTGTAGTTTCTTGTGTACGATTGAAAAATTAATTTTGAGTGTGCGCCTTCTTATTTCATCTTTTAAAGTTAATTATGTTGATCTTCTGTACCACTTTTACATACATGGAGTTTTTACTGAAGTTTCTTGTGTACGATTGAAAAATGAATTTTGAGTATGCGCCTTCTTATTTTATTTTTTAAAGTTAATTATGTTGATCTTCTGTACCAGTGTTACATACATTGAGTTCTTATTGAAATTTATTGTGTAGGATTTGAAATGACTTTTGAAAGTGAGCAGTCTTACTTTTAGTGTGAAAGTTCATATTTTCCTACTTAAATTGTTTTAAAAAAAAATAGTTTCCAGTTTATATTACTTTTCATATGCTTAGAATGAACTGTCAAGTTAACTGCATTACCCTTTAAAATACGAACAAAGTAAGATTGTTTAATAACAAAAAAAAATAATTTATGTAAGAAATTGGTGCAAGTCTCAAGAGTAAAGATTGAAGTAATTATAATTTTTATTAAACAGTTAAACAACAGAGCCTGTTTAACAAGTTTTAAATCACCATGAATTTGTTATTTATGCATATAATTTAATCACAAATATATTAAAAACAAGGATCAACTGAATGATTAAACAATTGCAACACCTAAGATGACCAAATAGATTATAATTGAAAAAGCATCAATATATAATATCGTGTGAAAGAATATTTTTTTACATTTAAAATTAAATTTTCTTGCACTTGGTGTGCGACCATTTATCTGGCAACAAAGCTTAAAATGCAACTTAGTAAGTTAATAAATTAGTTTAATAATTTTTAAATAATATTACTTTAATACATAAAAGTATAGGCTTTATTGGTGATAATAAAATATTGTGTATCAGATGCATCAAATGTTTTGTGTCTATTCTATGAAAGTATTAATGATCTATTGAATGCTTTTAATAAAAAAACCTTTTTGATTAAAAAATATATAATATAATTAAAATTCTATAATTTTGGGGTCCAAGAAAAAAGTGTGTGATAAAATCTTGTGCCTCTAGCCTCTACTGTTGAGACTTAGGGGAGATCCATAAGTAACATCATGCATCTAGGTAAAAGGGGGGGTTGTTGGTGAGGACTTTGGGATGATATGTCTAAATTTTGTAATGATTGTGGGATGGTGGTAAAAAATCAACCAAAATATCATGACATCATTTATGGATGTCCCCTGACACACACAAATGTTATCAATCATCAATAATAATTAAGCCTCTTACTATAATTTATTTTGCTTCTTTGATGACTAAAATTTAAAAACATTTACATTTGACTTTCACACTAGTTTTTACTTTTCCCATGAAAGCAATTCTAGTTTTCTGATCTCCTGGATCACTGATTAACCAGGTTTTTGTGTTTCCCCTGGTTTTAAATCTAATCCCCCTTTTTCAAAAAAAATTTCACATTGAGCAAAAAAAAAAGTTAGATATTGACAGTAGTATAAAATAAATAGTGCCAGGAAGTTGTGCCATTGAAGAGAAATCTATCTACCAATGGTAGGACACATGGGTTTATGTTTCTTTTCAGTTCTTAGTAAAGGTGGGAATGAATAAAAACAAGAAAGTAGTTGCACCAGCTTTCTCCCCAGCCAAGAAAATATGATGCCTTTGCCATATCTTTAAAAACAATACAATCTTCTGCCAACTGTGGTAGTGAGGCAGAAGATAATGGCTGTTAGGTCTTCTGGCTTGTCTAATCATTTATATGGATATATTTAGTCATTTCAAAAACACTTAAGCATGATGCAATGAAATAGGAAATCTTATACATACTTTTTCTTAATGCTTATGGATAGTGAGTGATAGTACCAAAGACATAATGATAATGGATAATGTTATTTAGATGGATGATTAGTGATGGTGTTAATGACGTATTGTGAATGGATGGTGACCCCATAGTTACAAAGGTGAACTGTTAATCAGGAAGCAACTTTGTTGGAATGTTATTTTATTTAAAAGTAAATGTATGTCCCCTCCTTAAGAATAAAAAGGGGGAAACATCCCAGAAGTTTTCAAAATTTTATTGCTAAATACACATTTTAAATAATGTAATGTGATTAATGATACCAAGAAGAAAAACAGCGCTGTGTATATAAAATAAATTTAGTTAGCATTATAACTAAAAGCATTTAGATTAATATCTAAAAGTTTGATTTTTTTTTTTTTTTTTGAAAGTACATTCCTGGTGACACCAACTTTGCTTTATCTATTAATTACAAAGTATTTATAATAAAATTTCTGATCTGTAAAAGGCTCAACCCATCATTCTTTGCTACAATAAAACTTAAAGCACACCATTCATTAATAAACATTAACAGACTAGCTAAACTTGAAATAGCTCTCCCACTCCTTTTGATCAAAAGCGTCACCTTTATAGATATTATGTAGTCCATGTAAGTGTAAAGTCTTCCCTCATTGGAAGTGATTTATTGAAGGTAATCATCAAAGTCTGAAAAGATATTAAGTTCACAAATTAAATGTATTCACGTTTGGTTTGATGTAGCATTATTTTTATTTTGTATGTAGTTGTTTTTAAAAATCAAATCTTTAGAGTTCAGTTACAACAAAAAACAAAAACCCCAATAAATTAACAGAGACAAAGAAACATTTAGTTTTACTTAGTCTTCAGCACTTTGGCTATGGTATTTTATACTGAGAATAACATTTTCACATATCTTTTAATAGCTTCAAATACATTTAAATAGACGTAAGTACATTCTAGCTGTATGTAATTATAAAAAAATTGTTATAGTACCTCAATTTCATCATTAAGAAAGTATTAAGCAAGGTACTGTAACAAATGGATTCAGCATCCATATCATAGCTTCCTTTGTTAATTTTATTATGTTCACTTAATTATAACCCACCTGGTTATCAAGTGCAAACCCTAAAGGGGACCCATCATGAGTTACATTCATTACAATCTGACTGACACCCAGAACATGGACTTGATTAAAACTAAGATTGTCCCAGTCGTTAACTGTCTCTGTTTTATTGATCACAGACAACTTTAACGTTTGCTGTAAATAGAAAGCAAAAATGAGATTAAAGGAAGGCTCCAATTTTGGACATGGTGTTATATAATTCTGGTTAAAATTAAAAATCATTTTATTTTAAGGAAATTGCTTGGAGATTTTCTTATTTTGATAAGCTTTGTTTTTTAGAATGAATGAATATTTTCCCAATATATTAAATTTCAGGGGTTCTTAGTTGACAGCTCAATATTTAGTTTAAATTTATCCAGTGTTATTTAAGTTTAATATGTATACCGGTATATCAAAATGTGATCGTTTTTAGCAGAACCATAATGACTTTGAAATAAGCTTTGTATGTAAAAAAATATATTTCATAATTTTATTTTATGACCAATTTAATGAGTTTTATAAATTGTTATGATAGCTACTTACTGCCTCAACTGTCAGTTTGGCTAGATAGTATGTGCCATCACCAATGGAGTCTGTTGAAAGTAATATGTGGTATTAAATGCATTATACTGAATTTTATGTATTATATTAAATTTACAGATTTATTAGGCTGGAGTGATTTTTTTCTAAGTTTACAGTAGAAAAAATGTGTTTTTAAAGTTATTCTGTATGGAAAAAGCCACTGTGAATCCTAACATTAAAATCCTCAAAGAAATAAATAGGCGTTTACCCAGCCATAGTCATGCAATTAAAAAAGGCAGGTTGGGCTTGAGAGCATGTCAGATTATAGAGAAGCAAAAGTGGTTTACAGACCGAAACCGAGAGACAGATGGCTCATTGGTAAACCAAAACATAATACATTTTTATCTCACCTATTGTGACCCCATTATCCCAGAAAAAAATCCCTTCAGCTTTGTTTGACTCATCTAATGCAGCAATAATTGATAAAGGCTTTTGACGACTGCAAATAATAATTTAAAAAATGATTAACAGCATTTATATGAATTGAAACTAAAAGCTCTTACAGCTCAACTGTTATACTAGTAATACACTTTCTTTAAAATCCATGTCAAGTTGCACTGAAATGTTATTATTAGTCTAATAAAAACAATTGCCAACCTGTAATGTGTATTGTTGGCATAGTCCTGTTGAACTATAATGCAGCCACCTCTCAGATGTAACATTGGTTTAGATTGCAGGTTGACTCCCACAGATTTGTTTGCACCGTTTCTAATCTCTTCTCCAGCATGCTGAGACATAAAAAGTTACCATATTTCATTATTATTTTAAATAAGTTTCTCTTTAACCTGAAACAATGACTGTGTTCAGCATCAGTGGAAGTTATAAAGACTGAAAAAAGCAGCTCATTGACACAGTTGATTTTTTTTTTTTTTTGCGATTGATTAAACTCATCCAAAAAATTTGAGTAGATCTTAGTTCTACTCAAAGCTCTTCAATCCACACCATTTAAACCTCTTCAGGCTAGCCTTTTCAATAATTCTGAAAAATTATACTCACTGTAAAATAATCATACCACTTTCCATGGGGTAGGTAGTAATTCAGTTCTGTTTGACCCTGAAATGGAATATTTTTTTATGAAATCGTGAGCAAGCATTAAGAAAAATCCAAAGCATTATATTAACATGAAATCTATTAACAGATAAGAACCAAGCAGTATTATTTTTTTGACACATTTTTTTAAAGGCCAAAAAGATACAGGAAAGCAATCATTTTGTCATTTAATAATAATATAGCTTTAAAGTTACCGGTAACCATTTCTGCAAAAACATCTGCTCAATGTTTTATGAATTTTTATTATCATTTTTTTCCCAATAAAAATGAAATTAAATTATGGAGATGATAATTAGATCATGATTAAGTTAATGTTTAATATTTAACTACCGGTACATTTAATACAATTTAACCTACTTGTTTCAAAATTGGAGAAATAAGTAAACAGGCTCCCCATAAAAACTGTGTTTCTGTATGCAATGCTACAGTATCAGTTGGAAATCTGCAAAGTAATATGGCCTTGTGTTAGAATCTCAAATATTTTTTTTTATTATCCACAATATACGAAATTTACAGGATTAATTCAGAATAAGGGCATTTTTTTTAAAAATTAAAAAACTTTAGACCTACTTGTCTTGAAAGTCATGGTTGTATTTAATCACATTTTTAAACTCATGATTGTTAAAGTAATAATTATTATTTAATAATTATGAACCCTTAATGTCCAATTTTCAACCTTGAAATCAGTGAAAGTATTATTATTATTATTATTATTAGTTGTCTTATATAGCGCGGTACCCCAGCCTAAGGCTGGGCTCACCGCGCTGTACATAAAAATATTAGAAAAAGAGACATAATCGTGACGATAATTGATATGATTGAAAATATTTTACATATGAAAAACAATTAAGCTATAATTATGATTAGATTTCGTTAACTGTAATATTCATTTAGTGTAAAACCCTAAATGAATACTACTGTTTGACTTATCCTAATTCACTTTTGAGACAATATGCCTTTTTATCCCACATGTAAAGGAGGGACTAATGCCATTCAGCTCTTTTGGTTGTAGACGTACTGGCTTAAACCCAAATTTGAATCCTGTACCAAAGTGTCCTATTCTATGCCTTAAAAACTCAGCCATCTGATCCCTTTTATAAATATTTAAATATAATAATCATTCCAAGAATTAACAACTCAATTTTTTTATAAAGTAAGCCTTTTGTGCTAAAAAGCAATGAAAGGAATTAAATTTTATCTTACTCATGATGTAATGGGCGAATAACTGTTGAGCCTTTTGTGTGGGCCTCGTAAAATAAGGTGTATAAATATGGGAGAAGTTGATAACGGACTCGCATGATTTCCCTTGAGGCATTGCCCACTGCATCACCTAATTGGCCAGGACCTTGAGGCTTTAAAATGAGATGCAAATTCAATAAATTCTTTCCTTATTTCAGATATTTATGAACTGATAATAATTTTAAAATTAAGATGATTCGATTAAATTTTGACACAAATATTTCTTTTTTGGCCTTGAAAGAAAGGATTTAAGGAAAAGGTGTCAGTATAGAAAAAAAACCTATGAATATTATAATAATGACCATATAGATATAATTGGTAAACATTTAAGAGGTATTTTAAAATGGTATTTCCCTTTTAGAAATAATATCTGTTTTAGATTACTGTTTAAGTTTTTTGCAATATATATATATAACACTTGAGTGTCTCTAAAACTAAATGAAAACAAACCATTGGCCCTTTTGTATTGTGGTTTCTACTGAAGGTGTAGAAGGCTCCAAGTTGCATCCACCTAAGACAGAGCTCTTCTGTTGTGTTTTCAAAGAAACCACAAATGTCTGCTCCAATCTGTAAAAATTAGTTTCATTTTGTTTTGAAATAGTTATCATAAAGATAGTTCCTACTAATTATTTTATTTAATCTACTCAATAATGAAAGCTTAGCATACAATTATTTAGAGATTTCCCAATATAAACTCTTTTCTATGTCAAGTATTCAAGCATTTCTGTCTCATTAATGACTGCTTAGCAAACTCTGAACTAAAAGTGGAAATGATTCATTGAAATTGATTTACTTACATAGGGAATACCAAAGAGATTGAACTCTAGGATACCTGGGGAAAAGAAAGGACTTTTATAGATTTAACTAAACAAATGAGATTTTTATGTAAAATGAGAAAGATGGCCTCCAATTACATATAATATATTATATCTTTCTTAAACAACCCATTTCATGCTGAACATACAATACAAAGTCATGCTTCACATACAAAAAATGTGTGGTATTGTATTAAAATAATAACAAAGATATAACTATCTAGGAATATTGTCCAAAATTATAAAGATCCTTACAATCTTTTTTTAGATGTTGTATTGATGGTGTACACTTTTAGAAAATGTCATAAATAAGATTTATAACACCCTCCCCTCAAAAAATTGTTTAAGAAAAATAGAGTGCATAATTTCTTTTCTCACATAATGTATTTAAGTATTAATCTTTTTTTATCATTACCTTTCTGATACGGTCCCCCCACACATATCTTTCATTCTTTCTTGATCCTCCCCTTTACGATTTCGGCAAAAATTTCAACAATTTAGGAGTAATAGCTAAAACATCAATAAAGACAAATTTCACCTACCAATAATAGAACTGAACATGTCCTTCCATTGACTGACATTATCTCCTAGCCAGTGCCCAACCCATTGACCAGACCCAGGGAAAGTTGATCTGCCAATAACAATACCCCTCTCACCTGTTGCTGCTCTGACAGCACTAAAGTAGGAAAAAAAATGAAAATGTTAGAAAAGATTAAAGCAAGAAATTATGTTTAAATACTTGATACAAATCAATAGTGGTGTAATGTTAAAAGTAGAGCAGTGCTCTCCTATTTTTTTTATATAAATTGGGACACAAATATACTTATATATTTTGTATTTAAGAATGTTAAATAACACTATTTCATAATGCTTATTTTTTGTGTCCTTAAAAATATTTTCAATACAGTCCAACCCTTTTATTACGCATTGTAAGCATGTAAAAAAAAAATAATTAAACATTCAATAGTCTCTTAAAGAAAACTTATTTTCATTTCCATAAATTAATTTTCACTCCTATTGTTAAACTAAATTAAACAAAATTCTATATACAGAAATTTCAGCTAATGTTTGTTATATGTAGCAATTATTGCTAGCAAGTATACACACTCCAATGTAACATCTGACTGACTCCATCCATAAAGACTGTGAACATCATAGTGGGAGTATTCATTGTTATCTCCTTGCACTGTGCTCATACAAATGGTTTTATCAGAGAGGCGTCCCTGTTTGTTTGCATTATCCCAAAGATATGCTGCTTCTGTGAAAATATGAAAATGAATTATAATGAATGTAGCATTTTGTTTAATATGTCTCTAAAAACTAGTATGGATTTTCAGCAATTTGTTGTTTACACATTGCAAGTCTTTACAAACCTTGTATCTGTTTTTAGTGCTATAAAATGCTATTGTGAAAATAGATTTACCGCTACATTTTGCTACAAGAAATAAAATCATATCTATGTGATATTTGAAAAAAAAAATAATAATAATGGGGGAAATGCACTTGCTACTCTTTATCATTGAAAAATTGAATTCTAAATAATTATATTTCAGATCATGGGTCACATCCTGTTGAAATATGAGAAATGGCAATAACTTTGATAATAATCAACAAACATAAGGACACTATTTACAGATATTAGTTAATAGTTATCTTCTACCTTTTTGCAGAAATTCTTTTAATTTGTTTTTGTTTATATACTTTTTTCCTTATTCATTGCAACTACAGGTTTTAGAAATAAATTCACAATCAGTTTTTAATATTAAAAAATAGTTATTGAAAATTCTCCACCAGTTTAGTTTCTATTTCTTTGCATATGTTCTCATATAAATTTCACCATAACTGGGGCCAAGTTTGTCCCCTAAAACAGATTCTTCAGGGTGCCATTTCAAAATGTAAATATTTTTTGACCATTTATACAAAAATAAAACATGTTTTGCAGCCAGTGCTTGATGCTCAATATCACCACCTCAAAGATCAGGAGAGACACCAGATATGGTGGCTTACTTGGTCTATATGGAGGATCCTCATGATTATTTTTGGGACACTGGAGACTCCAATACGGCCTGACATCCTCTGGCCAATTGAAAGGTCTTGCCTCGTTGGTGCCAAAACTTGCTGGCTCATTCATGTCCTACATAAATACAATAAAGCATGACAAAAGCAATATCTATTGACTTCTCTGTGTTATTTTGTGATGGAGCAGAAATAATTAAATCATTAATTATTAAACTTATTTTATATACTTAATTGCATAATTATTTTTTAACCTGTAACTTAAAATAATTAAATGAATTTTAAACTTACAATCCAAATTCCATCAAAAGTGAGATTGCTCCTATAATCCACTATCAGTTTCTTCCATACTGTTTTAGTAACATTTTTCATATAGTCTGGGAATACTGTCTTACCCTGTGGCCAGACCTAGTTGCATGGAGGGAAAAAAATGACATTATACATTCATACATACATTTATAATTTTATCTACTTGTTACATGCACAATGTTCGAAAAGTTTTTTACTTTTTTAGATTGTGTAATCAAAAACAATTACATTAATGGAATAAAAAATTTAAGACTAAACATCTTATACAACTTTAAGTGCCTCTAATTTCAGTTACAACTCAAAATCCAATGATTATTGGTAATTATGTTTTTACTCACATAACCACCCCTTTCCACATGTTGTTTACCTCCCCACCCCCATCTGCATGCTTGATATTATACAATGTGCAATGCAAAAAAAGTATGATATCAATTACAATGAGACAAAGAGAAAAGAGTTCTTTGATGTAAGCATTTGATCAAGTCTTATGATATAAATTATTCAATTAAAGCTTAACTCACATCATTTACATTTTATTTGTTGATAAATTGCAACTAAATATTTAGAGCAATCTCTATCAAAAATTTTTTGCTAACTTCTTAGTGGGTTAAGATTGTAATTATTTCTGTACAACTCAAAATCCACTGATTATCAGTAATTATGTTTTTACTCACATAACCAAGCAAAGCTCCATCTGTGTCATTGGCGCCATCAGTTGGTGTTACATTTGGATCCCACTTAATGTTGCACTCATTTCTTTTCATCTCCTCGTATGGGTGATAACCTGTTTCATTGGCTATCATGCAGGGATCCTGTGTACATTATTCCCTAAATTATTCTTCAGGCAAGTCATAAATATATGGGGAAGGCTCAGTTTAATGTCCCTGAAAAATCTTTCAGTTTCCAATTTGGATGTGTACTAGTTGGAAATGTAAACATTTGTATAATCAAGCTTAATAATGATGCTATGATAGAATGGAGGAAAAAAAAACCAGGCTTCCCTTATGCAATTAAAAATATTTCAATGGAGGCTAAACTACTAAACCTGTCTTCGAAAATAATTTGTATACAGCATAATTGTATTTAATTTATGTTGCAAAAAAATAAATAAAAATTAATGTATAAATTTAATTTGATATTAAAGAATCAAATTTCTCTGTGGCAGTGTTTCATCTAAATATCTTTTTGTAGTTGTAACTGATTTGATTACATGGGAAATCTCATATTTTTAAAAATTGCAGTTGAAATGTAAACCCACCAATATATATACTATTCTCATGCCAGCAGCTTGCAACTCTTTAAAGTACTCATTCAATCCAGGAAATCTTGCATGATCAACTGTGAAAATTTTCTGTGTGTCCATGTGGTCAATATCAACATACTGGACATCCTGGAAAATTGCAAATAAATAAACCAGTTAAATATTGTTCTTAGTATTAAAATTCTCTTCTTTATTTTAGTAATGGAACCAAGGATGTATTTTGACAAGATTTGCATTAAATGCTGACCACTTAAAATTTACTTATCTCTTACCATAAGAAAGGGGAGAGAAAGTTCACAATAAAATAAATTTTAAACTTACATGAGGAATTTCATATCTTGCTGTTGACTTCACTGCCTCTTGAAGATTTGTGATGTTATTATAGTCATATCTGCACAATTGGAATCCAAGTGCCCAGTAGGCAGGCATGACTGGGCGTCCAATGGCCTAAGAGGTAAATTTATACTTAATGACCTTCTCATGCTTTGCATATTATTTTCACACACTCCCAGATATTGTCTCTTATAATATGTAACATTAATACTTTAAAATAATGACAAAGGTTCACAAAAATGAGAGCTCAAGCAATTATGTGTGGCTCTGACACCGATCTTCAGAAAGTTGCCATTGCATCAATAAAAATTGGTGCTTCTGAGATCCCCTTGTCCTAGACAGACAGAGACCTTAGTTTTTATACTGAGAGTAAATTTACAATGATTCCTCATATCAGTTCTGTGGTCAGGGCATGTTTCTGTCATCTGCGCTCCCTGGGTCAAATGCGTCCTCAACTTAATAATAGAACAGCCAATGCCGTAGCAGTAACTCTAATCCAATCAAGATTAGATTACTGTAACAGTTGTTTGTGGGGTTCACCTCAGAACCGAATTCAGAGACTCCAGAAGGTACAAAATACTGCATCACGCATTGTATCGCAGATAAAGAAATCTGACCACATCCCCCCAGTTCTTAGAGATCTCTAATGGCTTCCTGTGAGTGAATGCATTAACCACAAAATTCTGTCCCTGGCATACAGCATATATATAGTAGGGGATGCCCCGGAATATCTTAAAGAACAGGTATCCTGTGGTCTTCAACACAGTTCTTACTGAGAGTTCCCAATGTCAATGGACACAGAAAGAAGTTATAGAGAGTACACTCTTTTGAAGCGATAGCACCAAAATTATGGAGCAGTTTGAAGTCTTTGAAGAAAATTGACAATGATAAAATATCATTTAAAAAAAACATTTAAAGGCTTTTTCATCTTTAAAGAGATTTAAGATCATCAAAGCGCTGTGAGCCTTTGAAAATAGCATGGATACAAGCGATACATATAAGTATTCAATCAATCAAACATATGACATGATTTTAAAAAATGTTGTCAAGGGCCCCATCACATACTCTGGAATCTCTCCCATTCCACTTACTCAGCCTTATAAAAAATGAAAGTAGCATGGTACAAATAAAAAAACAGAAGCACAAAAGAAACTAAAAGAAGGTAATAAAAAAATAGGCAGATACAATAACAGAAAGTTGAACAAACTTTTAGGTATAGGAAAAGGGTTGGGATTGCACAAATATCAGAATAAGAAAGTTGTGTGTCTTAAATTATAGTTATACATATATTCTAAAATTATAACAGACTGGTGCTTGTCTATGACTATGGCATTCATTAGAAATTTTAAAAATTAAATTAACAACTATATACATTGGTCCATTACTGCTTCCCTCCAAGATCAACGCTCATTTTTAAAAGACATACATTTTGAAATCATTAAGAAGGCCATGATTTTTCTATTGTATCTTCTTTCTACCTTATAGATTAGATGATTATGTACCTGCTTTTTATTTTTCTATTTGAGTTTACTCACCCCTGTGTACTGTTGAATGACTTCCTCAGGACTTGACCCCATAAAGATATAAAAGTCAAGAATACCACCAATAGTCCTAAAAGTCAGACTCGGAGGATTGGAGAAGGAATATTCTGGAATTTTTAAGATAAATATTTCTATAACCGCCACTCCATACAAAAAAACAGTAGGCCTATTATTTTTTTAGATCCACAATGAATTTGAAGAAGGGTTAAATTATTATGAAAAAATTCTTCAACTTGATCAGCTGAGTAAGTTAGGAAGTTAAGGCAAACATTTAATAATTGTACCTTGGGCATTACTGTTGAGCATGAAAATACCATGTGTGTTGCCATCAGTGTCTTCTACACATGTATAAAATGGATGAACCCCATACAAGTTGGCCATGGGCTGAGAACAAATAAATATGGATTGTGGAAGTCAGGTAGACCTAAATATTCTCTGTCAAGATTCTTGTAAATATTTTAAAATTAAAAAGTAGGTCAATTTTTTAATTTAAAAAATAATGCATAGTGAAGCTTTCCAAAAATTTGATGAAATACTTAATAAGCTTTATTAAAGTGAATGTAACTAGATCTGTTAATTACTATTAAAAATGAAATGAAGGTTTATACAGTTTTTATTACATTATATCACGTCACACCACTACTTCATTCACTTCATTGGCTCCCTGTACAAGCACGGATTGATTATAAACTCTCTGTTCTGTGCCACAACTTTTTCTCGAATTCCTGCCCTTCCTATCTAACCCAAATTCTTTCTGTCTATTCACCCCTTCGACAGCTTCGCTCCTCCGCAGACGAGCATATTCTTTCTGTCCCTAAGACTCGCACAAAAACATACGGTGAAAGATCTTTCTCTTACTGTGCCCCCAAACAATGGAATATATCAACCATCACAGCTTTCAAAACTGCACTCAAAACACACCTCTTTAAACTTTACTATCCTGACTGATTCCCCCTCTGAAAGTTAAACGATGCTGCGGAGTGCCTTCCATGGCTTCACATGTAAATTGATATGGTATGGTTGGTTTTTAATTTATATTTTTTAAGTTCATTTTAATTTGTATGTACAGCATGGTGAGCCCAGCCCTAGGCTGTGGTACCACGCCATAGAAAACTACCCATAATAATAATAATAATATGTTAATATTTAGTTAGTCTATGAAATAAATGTATAAAAGAGTATTCATGGATTATTATTAAAAAAAACTAACATCCCAAGATGGTGGCTGGTCTCTTGCAAATGATGTCCATGTTTTATTCATCTCATGTTTGAAATGATCATGCACATGTTCTCCCAGGCCATACACATTGGTGCTTGGAAGTCTTGTTGTAATTTGTAGGAACTGATCTGATAGCACAAGACCACCAGGCCCAACACCAATATCAAATCTAGAATTACATAACTTACAATAAAAACACTTTATGATTGTGTACCCATCCCATGCTAGTAATATATTCATCAAATTCAAATGGACAATACTTTTAAAGGCTTTATCATACAATATTTAATTTTTACTAAGTATATCAATCAAACTAGAGGATTTTTGATGTGTTAAACTAAGTGTAATTATAATTCAATAAATCACAAAATAATTGTTAAACGAAAAAAATAATTTTTAACGCTTATATCATATCAGAAAATATTGAAAAAAGAAAAGAGTTTGCAACATAGTAGGCTATTTTTTCCATTTGTATTACAAAACAAGAACTGGCCAGTGGTATAAGGCTCAATAAAAAAATTGTTGATAAAGTTTTTAATGAAAAACAAAACTTTAAACTTACATAGCAGTCTTTGTACTGCTTCTAATTATCTGGAAGGCAAAATTCTGCTGACTTGTTATTTTGATATCATACTTTGGTGCTGTACCTTTAGTTGTGGGTAGATTAATATCTTTAGGGACTTTATATCTTTTTCCATCTGCTGTATCAAACTGTTTTTATAGAGAATAATGCTCATAGTTAACCTTGGGAAAATTTAAATTCTTTTTCTTCTTCTATAAAATATTGATCATTTTGGCTCCTGTAGGCCAGAAAAAATTGTTCCACATAGTCTGAGTTTGTTATGAGTGATAAAGTTCAGCTTCTAAACAGTCCAAGAAACTTTCAGATCAAAAATATCCAACTTAAAAATGTATTAGCATTTATTTAACTATTCAATACATTTACAGTATACTGAGTCTTAGAACAATTATATAAAAATATAATAATTTCAATGCTCGAGATTATCTTAATATTAATGAGGTGATAATAGGCAATAGAATTAAATTGTAGCCTACAAAGGTGTGATATAGGCTATAATAAAGTGTATCTTTTTTGAGTGAATGAATTCTCTACTGAACATATTGAATAATATCGTACCATAAACCGAGCTATATCATTGCCTCTATTTTCATAGGTAAAGATCCATTCCTTGACATCACCCCCAAATGGAGCCTTGCCACTCTGAGTTAGTGTTGCTTGCAATCCCAAAGATGTGTTTGTTATATTAGAAGCCTGGAGACTGTAGTTTTCTCTTGAGTACTGACAAACATTGGGGTTACTAAAGTAAATACAACCTCGCTCTTCACACTTTGTTTTGTTTATGGCATTGGCAATACCTTGTAGAGAAAAACATGTTAAATGATAGACAAAAATTATACAGTTTGTTATCATTTTATAAATTTAAAGAGTTGTACAATCAATATAGGCCCAATAAATATTTACATTGAAAAGTTACACATGTCAAACTTATGAAAATCGTACGTTAAATATGTGAAAAGGTTTAATATCAAACAAATAAATGCTATGAGTCATAAGTCCTTAGTTTGAATATATTTAATTTTTAAACTAACCTTCGGCCTCTGGGAAGCATTCCTGACCTTCAACCCAAATCAGAGTAAAATTATTTCTCATTGGTATTCCAGGACTAAGGGTGATCTCAAGAACCTGAAATAAGATTAAATAAAATTGCCCACTAAGGCAAATTCCACACTGTAATTAAGGAAACATTTTCACCTTGTTTCATTATAGAAGCCTATTATTTTTCTAATGAAAAATTGATGACATATTATCCAAATTCTCACATATTATGATAGTATTCATTTACACCCTTCCCCTTTTAATAAAAAAATTATTAAAAAATCTGCATTTCACAATACGTTTCAAATTTCCTTGTAAAAATTTCTTGTAATTTTTTCTTACCTCTCCAGTTTGATTAAAAGGAAGTTCTCCCCCCTCATATGACACCTGAGCAACTGGGATGTTAACTCCCATGATGATGACTTTTGTAAATGTCAGATTGTCCCATTCATTAGAGACTGGTGTTTGATGAATCACTATTGATGACAACATCCTCTGGAATAAAGTGAGCACATTTTTAACATATAAGATTATTTCTGAGGTTAGCAAAACAGTGAAGTTTTCAGGGTCAGACACCACTTTAAAAAATCATTTTTCTTTAGCTAGAAACAAAATATTAACATTTTAAAAAAAATGAAAATAAAAGAACTTGTAAAAATGTTAACATTGCTTACTTACATTCTTTGCTTTAAACTCTGCCATATAGTAGTCCCCTTTTTCAAAAGCATCTTTAAATAAAGAGAATAAAATTTATCAGAATTTAGCAGCATTCATATTTAATATGAAGCAGTCATGTTCATGTCAAAATATTTCATTAAAACTTTAAAAGTTATTTTCTTGATTCTCTTAAATGTTTTCTTTTTGCATTAGAAAATTTTAAGTGACTGAAAATATTTCATCACAACTCACCAATGGTTATCCCATCATCCCAGTAAAACTGGCCATTGGCCATACCATCATTATCTAGTGTTACTACCAATGTTAATGGTTTTTGGCGGCTGTGGGGGAAAAGAAAACTTTTCTAACACAGGAGAGTTAGTGATCAAACATGTTACTGAATAATCAAAATTGACACACTATGGAATAACTAGGATTAATTGATTATAGATTTATTATTGATCACTGAACATAAACAATCATTTTGAATTAATGAAGTTTAAGCATAGTAAGTTTGTACACTATTATATCACTAGTCTAATCATAATTTTAATCAGAATAAACCTTTGCTAAATACTAAAAAAATAACATTCTTCACTACTGTACCTGTAATGTGTATTGTTGGCATAGTCTTGTTGTACAATGATACATCCACCTCTCAAATGTAACATGGGTTTTGATTTTAGATCAACTTTAATCGATTTCCATCTACCTTGTGACATGAAGTCTCCATCATGCTTGAAGATCAATTTTACAGAATTATAATGTACAAGTAAAAATTACCAAAGTAAAAAATACAAATGAAATTCACTAGTTTCTATTTATTTATAATTTTCAGTGGAAGTGGGTGATGCACACATCATATTACAAGTTGTTTCTTAATTATAAAAAGTTCTAATTTTTAAAATCCCATCCAAATATTTATATGTTTACTACTTACCATAAAGTAGTCATACCACTTTCCTTTTGGGAGGTAATACTCTAGCACTGACTGACCCTGGGCAATGATATTTAACATGATAGCAATAAAAAAAAATGACTTAAAACATTGAAGGAAAGGATATATTTTAACAGTTGATATAGAGTCATCTCCTCTACTCATTGTCACCTGGGTTGGATTGTATCCTTTTCACTAATCTATTGAAATCTTAATACTAATGAAGATGATACAATAATAAATATAAAATATAAAATTAGATAACATCTAATTTGACTTTACCTCCTCTAGTATTGGAGAAATTAGCAAACATGAACCCCACAAAAACTGCTTTTCAATGGTTAATGCAACCTGATCTGTTGGATATCTGTGGAAGAAGTAAATGTATAACAACTTAAAATGATTTGGCAATCAACATCAAAATATTTTTAAATCAGTATAGCAAAATATGTCAGAGGAAAAAAAAATAAGACATTTGGATTCACTTTGTAATGTCTCCAGACTTTATCCTATAACCAGCATTTTTAAAAATTCTTTTTAAAAAACTTCCTATAACTTGTATTTCTATCATCTATAACTTTCAGCCCTCTGAGAGCTTTTTTTATGGGCCTCATTCCTGAACTTGCTATCTGTAACTCTGATCTATAATCTGTAGATTTCAGCACTCTGAGAGATTTATATGGGTCTCATTCCTGACCTTGGGCGAGTTGTCTATAGTTTATGGAACTCATAATTTTGTATTTATTATCTAATTATTTAAAAAAATATGTGTATTTCTATTTTAATTTTCTCTCCTTTTGACAGTTTGTTGACTAAATGTACCTCCTGTTTTTAACCTTTTTCATGAAATTCATGACATATGGAGTATTTTATAACTTACTCATGATGCAATGGTCTGATCACTGTTGAACCTCTTGTATGAGACTCATGAAACAAAATGTACAAATAGGGAAGAAGCTGATATCTAACTCTCATTATATCTCTTGAGGCAAACCCCACATTATCACCCAGTTGGCCAGGACCTTGATCCTAAAATTAAGGAGATGAATAAAATGAGGAAATTTCACAATATGATATACATATATATTCTTTAAAAAAAGTTTTTTTTTTAAATTTCAATTTTTGTGAGTTATAAAATAGATTCAGAACTAAAAAAGTTATTTGAGTTTAAAATTTATACACTTATTTGTTATTAGGGTGAACAAAAGGTCTTTAAAAAAGAGATAAAATTTACTCTGGGTCCCTTAGTGTTGTGATTTCTACTGAAGGTGTAGAAGGCTCCCAGTTGCATCCACCTGAGGCAGAGCTCTTCTGTTGTGTTATCAAAGAAACCACATATGTCTGCACCAATCTGTTTGGAAATGTCTTCAGCCATTATAAAGGTATAGCTCTAAAGCTGTTTGGGGATAAATCTTATTATTTTGACATATTTTTTTTTTGGTTAAAAAATGGGTAATTGTTGATACAATTCTACTCATCATAATTAATGCAATGTAAGGTTGCATTAACAAAATATATATTTTCTAGGACTTACATATGGAATTCCAAACAGGTTAAATTCCAACAAACCTGTGTGAAAATGAATTAAATTCATTTAAATGCTTTATAATTAAGAAAATCGAAGTATTTTAAATTTAATTATTATAAATTCAGTTTCAGATTTAGTATTCAAAAACAATTAAATTTCATAACTTTCCCTCTGCTCACCAATTATAGAGCTGAACATGTCCTTCCATTGACTGACATTATCTCCCAGCCAGTGCCCCACCCATTGACCAGATCCAGGAAATGTTGACCGACCAATGACAATGCCTCTCTCACCTGTTGCTGCTCTGACAGCACTATTTGAAAACAAATAAAATTTCAAATGGTTAAACTATTTTTAATAACTTTATTGGACCTGTTCACAAAAAAAGTTATCTACTGTGAAGTTATTAAGTTAACTGAAGTCTAGCCATGATAGCCATATTCCCCAAAATATTTTTTTAAAGTTTCAAAAATTTATTACTGTAAAATGTTTATAAAATAACTATAAAAATTGTTTATAAATAAATAATATGAAAATGTCATACTCTAAAGTAATATCTGATTGACTCCAGCCATACAAACTGTGAACATCATAATGGGAATATTCATTGTTATTTCCTTGAACTGTGCTCATACAGATCGTCTTGTCAGAAAGTCTACCTTTCTTATCATCCTTGTCCCATCGGTAGGCAGCCTCTGCATTTTAAAAAAGAAAGTTATTTTGTTAAAATATATTGTGTTTAACAATGCCTATACATTTTTTTTGTGAGAGTGAATATATTTTAACCTAAATAATCTTCATGAGGGCTATTAACTCAAAATTGCTATATAAATATTCCTTGAAAGTCCTATCATGTACATGGTGGAATAAGTTTTCCTCTCCATACACATGAATTTATAAAGTATAAAACTAGCCTATATATAGAATAGTGGATCCAAAATACTGAATATGTTGACAATGATCAGTATATGCAACAGTATTTTTTAAAATGTCAATATGTTTAGAACTGTTAATCAGTTTAGTTTAATGGGCCAAATATAAACCTTGTGTTAAAATCAAAGCTTAAAAAAAACAACTTTACAATTCCTTACTTGTTCGATAAGGTGGATCCTCACGATTATTTTTAGGACACTGGAGACTCCAGTATGGTCTGACATTCTCTGGCCAGTTAAAGGGTCTTTCTTCATTGGTGCCAAAACTTGCTGGCTCATTCATGTCCTACATGCAACAATAACAATAATATCTATTAACTTCTTTGTGTTATTTTGTAATGGAGCAGAAATACTTAAATCATTTAACTATTAAAATTAATTTTATTCATTTAATTGTTTTACAAGATTACACCATTATATTTTTAAGTAGAATAAAAAGTTAAAATAATGGAATGAAATTTTAACTTACAATCCAAATTCCATCAAAAGTTAGATTGCTCCTATAATCCATTATCAGCTTCTTCCATACTGTTTTAGTAACATTTTTCATGTAGTCCGGGAATACTGTTTTACCCTGTGGCCAGACCTAGTTGCATGAAGGAAATAAAATCTCATGTAGTTTTTAATGTTATTTAAATGTTACATGCACAATGTTCAAAATATTTTTCACTTCAGTAGCTTGTTCCATCAATCACATTTGTATTTATGGAATATATACTTTTTAAAAAAAAAAAAACATCTTTAAAAAATTGATATCTCCATTTTTTCCAGTTAGGTTTTGTTCAGAAATGACAACCGCAAAAAAATATTCATTTTTCCACATACTCACCCCTTTCCAGAAGTGGTTTACCCCCACCCCCTCCCCTAAGGAAAGAGTCCCTATATTTAAGCTTCTGATGAAGTCTTACAATATAAATTATTCAATTAAAGGACAACCAGATCTAAGAATTAGGATATTTTCTAAAAGCTTATCTCCCATCATATACATTTCAAGTGTTGATAAATTGCAACCAAATAGATAGAGCAATAACTCTCATAAAGTTTTTACTAACTTCTTGATGGCTTAAGATCTCTTATATATATTACGCTTTTGGTATGACTTGTGGACTGCTTCCTAATGGACTGCTTCCAAATTTGGTATTGAGAGTATATTACAAATAATTCAAAATGTTTGAAATAAAGACTTTTAGGATGGTTCGATCATGAGTTAAATCGAGAGCAAAATATAATTGTCAATAACTAAACTAAATTATATATATTTTTTAATAACGCAACTGCGTTTGGCGCGTAAGATTTTATTTTCGGAAAATGAAATCGTCCTACTTTAAGTATGGTGTAAAAAATGTTTCTTTTAAAAGTGGTTGGGACATCAGGATATTTAATGTAGTTCATAGGCATGAAATAAAACGTGTGCAGTGACGTATCAAGGGGGAAAGGGTGTAGCAAAAATTGGGATTCTTAAATGTGCGTATTGCTGCCGCCAATGTTTGGCGGGCTATATCTAGTTGTAATTATTTTTGTTTAACTCAAAATCCACTGATTATCAGTAATTATATTTTTACTCACATAACCAAGCAAAGCTCCATCTGTGTCATTGGCGCCATCAGTTGGTGTTACATTTGGATCCCACTTAATGTTGCACTCATTTCTTTTCATCTCCTCATATGGGTGATAACCAGTTTCATTGGCTATCATGCAGGGATCCTGTGGACATTATTCCCTAAATTACTCTTCAGGCAAGTCATTAATTTATGGGGAAGACTCAGTTTAATGTCCCTGAAAACTCTTTCAGTTCCTTATTCTGATGTGCACTGGTTGGAAATGTGAGCATTTTTGAGTTCAAGTTTAATAATGATGCTATGATAGAATGGAGAGACAAAACTTGTTAAACTGGTATCTCTTGTGCAATTAAATCTATTTCATTGGAGGCACAACTCATCAGCCTGTCTTTGTACATAGCCTACTATTATTTTATAACATAACAGTATTTAATTCATATTGCAAGAAATAAGGGGTTACATTTCCTAATCATTTAAAATAAATGAATAAAAGATTGCATTTAATATATTTCTAATGTGGAAATGTTTTTATCTATTTGTTGAACTGGTTTGAAAAACCTGTTAGCCATTTTTTAAAAAAGGACCATTAAGTGCAAACCCACCAGAATGTATATTATTCTCATGCCACCAGCTTGCAACTCTTTAAAGTATTCATTCAGTCCAGGAAATCTTGCATGATCAACTGTGAAAATTTTCTGTGTGTCCATGTGGTCAATATCGACATACTGGACATCCTAAGAAATAATTCAATGAATAAATTAACACAGACCTCTGAGATAAGTTTGTGGGTAAATCTACTATCATGCTCCTTTCATCACTTCCTATTCTTACCCCTCAATTAAGTGTCAAAAGATGTATTAGAAGCAGAAGCATGTATGTGATATTTAGCTACAAATTGGCTTGAGAGAAAAAAAATTCTTGATCACAACACAGTAAATAAGTTTGCCACAGTAAATTCATAAACTGTATGTGTAGAGGTAGGAAGTAAACAAGCCTTTCAGTATCACTCATTACTTACATGTGGAATTTCATAAGCTGCAGTTGTTTCAACAGCTTTCTTTAGATTAGTGATGTTTTGGTAGTCATAGCGACACAGCTGAAAACCCAAAGCCCAGTACGGTGGCATCACTGGACGGCCAATTGCCTAGGAGAGTGTTGCATGATTTTGTAAGATGGTGATCTAGCCTGGAAAACTGTTTTCTATCCACATGATTGACGTGAAGCAGCTTTAACTATGCATGCATGGTAATTACTACATTATTGTATAATAAAATGTTTCTAATGGTTAAATCATTGATATATCTTTACCACTACTATGTCTAGTGCAATGCTTTAATTAAATACTTATATATAAATGTGGCATTTTGCCATGCTTTTACAAAACAGAGCATTCACCATTTGAATTTGACCTGGGGGTTAGGTTATCACATAACATTGCATGAACGGCTCATCCCACAACCATTAGATATGAAACCACCATTTGTGCTTTTTGTATGTGTCAGTAATCTACTTAGTATATTTGCAAGTCTATATCTTTAGAAGATATTGTAATATTAAGTAATTAAGGGAGTTTTCACATTCATTCATGGGGGGGGGGGGGGTGTTTCCCAACCCCTTATGTTTAAAATACCCCATTTAAATTATATAAATATAAAAGTGCAGATCAGATAGCTGAGACACAACATGAATAGACACATTTAAGTCCTTTTGGGTCTTGGTCTTAGAGTTTTATTCAGTTTGGAGTCTCTAGGGAGTGTCAATTTATCACAGCAGGTAAGTCTGCCAGAGGTCAAGTAATAGACAGGCTGGTTGATGTGTTATGCTCCCTGACAGGTTCAAGTGACCCTATTTAAGGTGGCGCAAGAATGGGTTTTTGACATTCAAAGTTTTAATCGCATTTCTAAAGTGGGTCATTGTTCACTGGCACATTTCATTGATTTATGTTGTCCTTTTTCTTAGGATTCATTTCTTTGAACTTTAGTTAGGATTTTCTCCTACCTCTCCTTTTTATAAAACTTACAACACTCTCAAACCCATATTAGGGCTATAGTCCTCAAAACCTGCATTTCATTCACTTTATGGACTAAAATATATTTAAAAATGTTAGCTGTATCTCTTCATCACAGGGCTACATAAACATATTATGCTTGAATGGACTGAAAAGCTGTTAGAATGTTCTCGTCCTTTACTCATCCCACCCCACTGCTTACATCACAAAACACCTTCAAAGTTTTGACGCCCACTGTGACAAAAGCATCTCTCTGTTATCTGCAGTTTGCACTGTCACATAAGCATCTCTCTGTTATCTGCAGTTTGCACTGTCACATAAGCATCTCTCTGTTATCTGCAGTTTGCACTGTCACATAAGCATCTCTCTGTTACCTGCAGTTTGCACTGTCACATAAGCATCTCTCTGTTATCTGCAGTTTGCACTGTCACATAAACATCTCTCTGTTATCTGCAGTTTGCACTGTCACATAAGCATCTCTCTGTTATCTGCAGTTTGCACTGTCACATAAGCATCTCTCTTTTACCTGCAGTTTGCACTGTCACATAAGCATCTCTCTGTTATCTGCAGTTTGCACTGTCACATAAGCATCTCTCTGTTATCTGCAGTTTGCACTGTCACATAAGCATCTCTCTGTTATCTGCAGTTTGCACTGTCACATAAGCATCTCTCTGTTACCTGCAGTCTGCACTGTCACATAAACATCTCTCTGTTATCTGCAGTTTGCACTGTCAAATAAGCATCTCTCTGTTATCTGCAGTTTGCACTGTCACATAAGCATCTCTCTGTTATCTGCAGTTTGCACTGTCACATAAGCATCTCTCTTTTATCTGCAGTTTGCACTGTCACATAAACATCTCTCTGTTATCTGCAGTTTGCACTGTCACATAAGCATCTCTCTGTTACCTGCAGTTTGCACTGTCACATAAGCATCTCTCTGTTATCTGCAGTTTGCACTGTCACATAAACATCTCTCTGTTACCTGCAGTTTGCACTGTCACATAAGCATCTATCTTTTACCTGCAGTTTGCACTGTCACATAAGCATCTCTCTTTTACCTGCAGTTTGCACTGTCACATAAGCATCTCTCTGTTATCTGCAGTTTGCACTGTCACATAAGCATCTCTCTTTTACCTGCAGTTTGCACTGTCACATAAGCATCTCTCTTTTACCTGCAGTTTGCACTGTCACATAAGCATCTCTCTTTTACCTGCAGTTTGCACTGTCACATAAGCATCTCTCGTTTACCTGCAGTTTGCACTGTCACATAAGCATCTCTCTGTTATCTGCAGTTTGCACTGTCACATAAGCATCTCTCTTTTACCTGCAGTTTGCACTGTCACATAAGCATCTCTCTGTTATCTGCAGTTTGCACTGTCACATAAGCATCTCTCTTTTACCTGCAGTTTGCACTGTCACATAAGCATCTCTCTTTTACCTGCAGTTTGCACTGTCACATAAGCATCTCTCTGTTATCTGCAGTTTGCACTGTCACATAAGCATCTCTCTGTTATCTGCAGTTTGCACTGTCACATAAGCATCTCTCTGTTATCTGCAGTTTGCACTGTCACATAAGCATCTCTCTGTTATCTGCAGTTTGCACTGTCACATAAGCATCTCTCTGTTACCTGCAGTTTGCACTGTCACATAAGCATCTCTCTGTTATCTGCAGTTTGCACTGTCACAGAAGCATCTCTCTGTTATCCGCAGTTTGCACTGTCACATAAGCATCTCTCTGTTATCTGCAGTTTGCACTGTCACATAAGCATCTCTCTGTTATCTACAGTTTGCACTGTCACATAAGCATCTCTCTTTTATCTGCAGTTTGCACTGTCACATAAGCATCTCTCTTTTATCTGCAGTTTGCACTGTCACATAAGCATCTCTCTTTTATCTGCAGTTTGCACTGTCACATAAGCATCTCTCTGTTATCTGCAGTTTGCACTGTCACATAAGCATCTCTCTTTTATCTGCAGTTTGCACTGTCACATAAGCATCTCTCTGTTATCTGCAGTTTGCACTGTCACATAAGCATCTCTCTTTTACCTGCAGTTTGCACTGTCACATAAGCATCTCTCTGTTATCTGCAGTTTGCACTGTCACATAAGCATCTCTCTGTTATCTGCAGTTTGCACTGTCACATAAGCATCTCTCTGTTATCTGCAGTTTGCACTGTCACATAAGCATCTCTCTTTTATCTGCAGTTTGCACTGTCACATAAGCATCTCTCTGTTATCTGCAGTTTGCACTGTCACATAAGCATCTCTCTTTTATCTGCAGTTTGCACTGTCACATAAGCATCTCTCTTTTACCTGCAGTTTGCACTGTCACATAAACATCTCTCTGGTATCTGCAGTTTGCACTGTCACATAAACATCTCCCTTTTACCTGCAGTTTGCACTGTCACATAAACATCTCTCTTTTACCTGCAGTTTGCACTGTCACATAAACATCTATCTTTTACCTGCAGTTTGCACTGTCACATAAGCATCTCTCTTTTACCTGCAGTTTGCACTGTCACATAAGCATCTCTCTGTTATCTGCAGTTTGCACTGTCACATAAGCATCTCTCTTTTACCTGCAGTTTGCACTGCCACATAAGCATCTCTCTTTTACCTGCAGTTTGCACTGTCACATAAGCATCTCTCTTTTACCTGCAGTTTGCACTGTCACATAAGCATCTCTCTTTTACCTGCAGTTTGCACTGTCACATAAGCATCTCTCTTTTAAATGCAGTTTGCACTGTCACATAAGCATCTCTCTTTTATCTGCAGTTTGCACTGTCACATAAGCATCTCTCTGTTACCTGCAGTTTGCACTGTCACATAAGCATCTCTCTTTTACCTGCAGTTTGCACTGTCACATAAGCATCTCTCTTTTACCTGCAGTTTGCACTGTCACATAAGCATCTCTCTTTTACCTGCAGTTTGCACTGTCACATAAGCATCTCTCTTTTACCTGCAGTTTGCACTGTCACATAAGCATCTCTCTTTTACCTGCAGTTTGCACTGTCACATAAGCATCTCTCTTTTACCTGCAGTTTGCACTGTCACATAAGCATCTCTCTTTTACCTGCAGTTTGCACTGTCACATAAGCATCTCTCTTTTACCTGCAGTTTGCACTGTCACATAAGCATCTCTCTGTTATCTGCAGTTTGCACTGTCACATAAGAATCTCTCTTTTACCTGCAGTTTGCACTGTCACATAAGCATCTCTCTGTTATCTGCAGTTTGCACTGTCACATAAGCATCTCTCTTTTACCTGCAGTTTGCACTGTCACATAAGCATCTCTCTGTTATCTGCAGTTTGCACTGTCACATAAGCATCTCTCTGTTATCTGCAGTTTGCACTGTCACATAAGCATCTCTCTGTTACCTGCAGTTTGCACTGTCACATAAGCATCTCTCTGTTACCTGCAGTTTGCACTGTCACATAAGCATCTCTCTGTTATCTGCAGTTTGCACTGTCACATAAGCATCTCTCTTTTACCTGCAGTTTGCACTGTCACATAAGCATCTCTCTTTTACCTGCAGTTTGCACTGTCACATAAGCATCTCTCTTTTACCTGCAGTTTGCACTGTCACATAAGCATCTCTCTGTTACCTGCAGTTTGCACTGTCACATAAGCATCTCTCTTTTACCTGCAGTTTGCTCTGTCACATAAGCATCTCTCTTTTACCTGCAGTTTGCACTGTCACATAAGCATCTCTCTTTTACCTGCAGTTTGCACTGTCACATAAGCATCTCTCTTTTACCTGCAGTTTGCACTGTCACATAAGCAGCTCTCTTTTACCTGCAGTGTGCACTGTCACATAAGCATCTCTCTTTTACCTGCAGTTTGCACTGTCACATAAGCATCTCTCTTTTACCTGCAGTTTGCACTGTCACATAAGCATCTCTCTTTTACCTGCAGTTTGCACTGTCACATAAGCATCTCTCTTTTACCTGCAGTTTGCACTGTCACATAATCATCTCTCTTTTACCTGCAGTTTGCACTGTCACATAAGCATCTCTCTGTTATCTGCAGTTTGCACTGTCACATAAGCATCTCTCTTTTACCTGCAGTTTGCACTGTCACATAAGCATTCATCTTTTACCTGCAGTTTGCACTGTCACATAAGCATCTCTCTTTTACCTGCAGTTTGCACTGTCACATAAACATCTCTCTGTTATCTGCAGTTTGCACTGTCACATAAACATCTCTCTTTTACCTGCAGTTTGCACTGTCACATAAACATCTCTCTTTTACCTGCAGTTTGCACTGTCACATAAACATCTATCTTTTACCTGCAGTTTGCACTGTCACATAAGCATCTCTCTTTTACCTGCAGTTTGCACTGTCACATAAGCATCTCTCTTTTACCTGCAGTTTGCACTGTCACATAAGCATCTCTCTTTTACCTGCAGTTTGCACTGTCACATAAGCATCTCTCTTTTACCTGCAGTTTGCACTGTCACATAAGCATCTCTCTTTTAAATGCAGTTTGCACTGTCACATAAGCATCTCTCTTTTACCTGCAGTTTGCACTGTCACATAAGCATCTCTCTTTTACCTGCAGTTTGCACTGTCACATAAGCATCTCTCTTTTACCTGCAGTTTGCACTGTCACTTAAGCATCTCTCTTTTACCTGCAGTTTGCACTGTCACATAAGCATCTCTCTTTTACCTGCAGTTTGCACTGTCAACATTATTTACAAAGAGTTGGAGCCTTAAAAAATATCATTAGTGGTGCTCTAGCACATGTGCTCTTTGCAACCTATTAGTGGGGCTCTAGCACATGTGCTCTTTGCAACCTATTAGTGGGGCTCTAGCACATGTGCTCTTTGCAACCTATTAGTGGGGCTCTAGCACATGTGCTCTTTGCAACCTATTAGTGGGGCTCTAGCACATGTGCTCTTTGCAACCTATTAGTGGGGCTCTAGCACATGTGCTCTTTGCAACCTATTAGTGGGGCTCTAGCACATGTGCTCTTTGCAACCTATTAGTGGGGCTCTAGCACATGTGCTCTTTGCAACCTTTAAATCTACCTATAAAATAATTCAATTACCGATCATGCGGTCACCAAAATCTTATTTATTTGATCTCTTAGCACTCACACCAGTGTATTGCTCTATAGTTTACTATAATGCTTCACCCCAATACCCTAATAACTCACCCCAGTGTACTGCTGTATGACCTCCTCTGGACTTGGCCCCAAGAAAATATAAAAGTCCAGCATTCCTCCAATAGTTCTGAAAGTCAGACTAGGAAGCCTGGTGAAGGAATATTCTAGAAAAAAACCAAACAAACCACCTAAGAATTGATTATGGAAGTAGTTGTGGCTTTAAATAGCATTACTTTGTGTACTGGTGTAGTGTATCAACATTACCTTGTGTACTACTTATAGCATTACTTTGTGTACTGGTGTAGTGTGTCAACATTACCTTGTGTACAACTTATAGCATTACTTTGTGTACTGGTGAAGTGTATCAGCATTAACTTGTGTATTTTTGTTTGGAAAGAGACATTTCCTCATGTACTACTTGCGTGTACCAAAATTACCATGTTTACTACTAACTGTTTTTTACAAACATTTACCTTGTGCATTACTGTTGAGCATAAGAATTCCATGTGTGTTTCCCTCTGAGTCCTCTACACATGTATAAAATGGATGCACACCATATAAGTTGGCCATCGCCTGGCAGAAGCGATAGATATAATATGTGATTTTATTCATCGACAGTAAAAACTATAAAACTAGGGGCAATACATGTTGCACAACATTCAAGGTAGCAGTTATAAACAAATGGTAACCTTTTTAGTTTTGATTGTAATTTTTTAAATTTCCCCACTGAAGAAGAATGTTAACATCAGAAAAGAGTAAAACTTGATAAAATCAAATTAGACATGAAAATGCCAAAACTTACATGCCATCTTATAATTAAAAAATTTTTTGTTAGTGTGTTTCATGTTTTGTAGCTGATAAATAATATTTGGATTCCAATTGAAGCAGGTACTTTCTCAACATGTTGGTAATAAAGAAACTTAATAAAAACTTAAATAATTTTTCATGTAAGTAAACATTTTACAGCCTATAGTATAGCTAGAGTTAGCGCCACCTGTGGCAAGCAAGCTAGAGTCCCAAATGCTTACATCCCAAGATGGTGGCTGGTCCCTTGCAAAAGATGTCCATGTCTTATTCATCTCATGTTTGAAATGATCATGCACATGTTCTCCCAGGCCGTACACATTGGTGCTGGGAAGTCTTGTTGTAATTTGTAGGAACTGATCTGATAACACAAGACCACCAGCACCAACGCCAATATCGAATCTGAAAAAAAAAGTAAATTAAAATGACCAAGGATACCCAATGAACAGTCCAAAACTGTTTAGGTGATATACTATTCAAGATTACAAATTATGACTGATCTTGTGCTTTTCATGTTGTTAACATAAAATGTGCAATAAAACTGGGAGGTCTACATTCAATAAATATAAATCAAGCAGGACCTTTTAGGAAGAAAAATAGAACTTTAAAGAAAACCAGTTTGTATCTATTCTGTTACTTATCTAACTCTTCCAAATTAAAACTATTTAAAATTCGTACATGACTGTTTTTGTACTGCTGCGTAAAATCTGGAAAGCAAAGTTGCCGGAGTCTGTAATCTTGAACTCATACTTTGGTGATGTTCCTGGTGAGTTCGGAAGGTTCATGGCTTTTGGGACTTTGTACCTCTTACCATCTGCAGTATCAAACTGATCTCACAGAAAAGTGGAAATATGGATGATAAAAAGTGATAGATTACAGCCAGAAGTTAAATGATATCCACATGTAACAATGAAAAAAATAAAGTAAATGTACATTTTAATATTATTATCAATTGGTGAAATAGAAATTTAAAAACCATTATGAAATATCAAAAACCTTGATAAACATATAGTTTTTAAAGGTCATTGGTTAAGAAAAATTCCTGCTTGTTTTTTATTATTGTTTTACTAGGAATTATAGGGTAAAATTTAGTAATTAAAATTTAATTAGACATTTTTCAGATGTTGTTAATCTATTTAAATGAGTTTATTGTTTAAAAACTGTGGAAAACATCTAATATTACTTACTGTAAATCGAGCTATATCATTTCCTCTCATTTCAAAATTGAATGTCCAGTTCCTGATATCTCCCCCGAATGGAGCATTCCCATTCTGTGTTAGCATTGCTTCAACTCCCAGTGTTGTGTCCTTTACATTAATGGCCTGCAGACTATAGTTGGCAGTGCTATAGCGACATGCTGCTGGGTTGCTATAATAAGTGCAACCTCTCTTTTCACATTGCTCCTTGACTATAGCAGAAGAATTTCCTAAAATAGTTCCAGAAATGAATAAGAATAATTGTTTTAATTAGTATATATTAATATTAAACAATGATCCATAGTGTTGTCATAGAAGAAGCAGTTAGAAATTAGGAGTCTTAATACTACACATCTAGATAATTCAATAAATGATGAGCAATAATTTTTGGTAGAAAAATTTAAGAATTATAACTTCAATTTCTATTTTTTTAAATTTTAAACTAAAATCCAGCAAAAATTAACTAATATTGATAAATGCAGATAATGTAAGTGCACACAAATCATTACAGTTTCTTTACATTGCTAATTGTGCTACTCTGCTTAATATCAAGAACTAGCTTATTCTCCAGTAGAAAAATCCCAGGCCATGTGATTTCTTCCTGAAAAGTCTTCACCATCAACACATTGCATTGTACGGATGCCACAAACCCAGATCTCATATAAATTACTCACCCTCAGCCTCAGGGAAACAGTCCATTCCTTCAAGCAAAACAATTGTAAAATCACTTCTCATAGGAATATCAGGCAGGTCAACTTCTACATACTGCAACAAAGATGTTAAAACTAGATACATGTTTATGCGCCACAATAGTTAATGTGAAATTTATGTAACATCATAAAATAAGTATAGATGAAAATATAGAATACAGAACATTTATCTTAATTGAAAGGTTCTTTCATGTCAGGTTTTGTCATTTCTCCTCTGGCAGTTTCTTGTACGACTATTTGCTTTCTTTATGTGTAGTATTTTTTAAGTACTCACTTGACCAGTTTGTTTGAAATTCAAGGTCATGCCACCATGAGTGACATTAGTAAGAGAAATGCCGAGGCCCATGAGGATAACTTTTCTAAATACAAGACCATCCCAGGCATTTGGCTCTGGTGTTTGATATGACACAGATAGTGTCAAGGCATACTGAAAATTATGTCAATAAAATAATCAATGAGATCATGAAATTAATATAATAATATTTTTTAACCTTGCACGGTACTGCATGTACCAGTGATGGTGATGATAAAAAAAAAACATGCTTAAATGTTGAAAATTGTGTTTAAGCTGGTATCACATTTGAATGATAAAAATGGTATCTAAATTAATATGTAGTTAAGTTGGAAATATTTAAAAAGGCTACTTACATTTTCTAACCTAATATTAGCATGATAAAAATCTTTTTTTTCAATGGAATCTGTTAAAGGTTAAAGAAGAAAATAACATTTTTTATTAACAATAGAGGCATCAGAAATAGTAATTTGGTGTGTAATAAGTACAGCCACTTATTTTCAGTATTAAAAAAATCACTCATTTTAATCTAGGAATACATTTTATCTTTTATACATGAGACTATAAACTACAGCAGAAATGAGACTATAAACTACAGCAGAAATGAGACTATTAAAACCAACAACAGTAAAAAAAAAATATTTAAATAATAGTTTGCTTTAAAATACTTTTTTTTAATAAAAGAACTGAAAGGAAAAAAATTGGTTATTTTAAAATTAAATCTCTATTTTAATAAGACTTCTGGTAAAATAACAAATAACTTGGCCTAATGTTAGTCCTGCTACATTTAAGTTTGCATTTAATATGAATTATTTTATTGACATGATTACAAAGAAACCCAACAACCTGTCATCTAGTTAAGAGTAAATAACCTAAATCATCAGGTCTATCTCAGGCACTTTTAAAGATATAACCCCCATTTCAGTTATAAATGTAATATTTTAAAAGACATTTTAATTTTTAAAGCCCTTTAATTTGTTGGATTTTGTTTTTGGCCAGTTTTAGGGCATACCAATAGCAACACCGTTATCCCAAAAGAATGTTCCAGATGCTTTGCCAGCTCTATCTAATCCTGCAACAATGGTAAGAGGTTTCTCACGGCTGAAGAAGATAAATATTTTACACTTACTCCATGAATTCTATTAAGTTCTAGTATAAATTTTAGTTTTAAATAGTCTAAATTTAATAAATATTTGTATACAACAATAACAGAGAAACAAAATGACCAAGCTGCACCAACCTGTACTGTGTATTGTTAGCATAGTCTTGTTGCACTATAACACAACCACCTCTTAAGTGCAACAATGGCTTAGATGTTAGGTTGACAGCTACTGATTTGTTTGCTCCATTTATAATGTCCTCTCCAGCATGCTGAAATGTAAATTAATTGCCAGAGTGTAAAATCCTTTAAGACAGATAGTGACAAAGGTAAAATTTAATAATTCTAAAATTAGACTATCCAGGCTCTCCATGATTTACAAGATAAATAATGGGCTAGTCCACTGATCTGGCATTAAACAGAAACTCGTCCCTCTCCCCCATAGACAGCGACGAGGCATTGACAGGCAGTTCCGGCTCATACCAGCAAGGAGCCAGTATGGGAACTGTCCATTCCTACCAAAGACAATCAGGGACTGGAACAATCTTTCAAAAGGATCAGTTGAAGCAACAACACTTGACTCATTTGCGTCTATTGCCTCAGGCCTTCCAACACCCAGTGCATGATACCCTCACTCAGTTACTCTTGTAACCAGTGAACTATCCTCATCAACACCAGGCACAGAAACATTGCAAATCCCATCTACATTCACAGGAGCCATAATGATCAATAAATTGATCGTGGGCCCTTAATATATAGAAGAAGAAGAAGATCTAATGGCCTGATGATTCTTTCATGTAACTTGTCCTTGTTTAATATGGGTACCCTAACAAATATTTGAAAAATATTTCTGCAAATGCCCAATTATTATATTACTAGAGAAATTAATCCAACAAACAGCAGTATACATGGTTGATTTCTTTTTATATTTTAAAAAGATAATAATGCTCAATAAAATTAAAACAGTTAAAGATATTTATTTTGATTTCAATCAAAATTTATTTTTAAATGTATACTTTTGCTTATTTAAATGACCACTCTCTTCTTAGTCCTAATCAGTCGGCCTATAGCTATATCCACAGCACAGAGACAGCTCTCTTGAGTGTCAGTAATCACCTCTTGCGAACAATGGACAACATTAATGTATCCATCCTGATTCTCTTAGATCTCAGTGCGGCGTTTGACACTTTTGACCATGAAACCCTTTACAAAACCCTTGAAAATAATTACTTTGGAATTTCTGGTTCTGTTTTGGCTTGGTTTAGGTCCTAGCTCTCTGATAGAACACAAGCGGTCTTTGTCGATGGTTGTCTCTCCAGCAGTGCTGATTTAGTGTACGGAGTGCATTGGTGGAGTCAGTTTTGAGCCTGGTTCTATTCACATTGTATACCAGGCCACTGCTCCTCTTGCTTGGGAGGCATGTTGTTGTGAGCCAGTCATTTGCGGATGACACGCAGCTATACAAGCATACCCACCCTCTCTTGTGGATTCCGATGTCCAGACTTTGCGGGAGTGCATTGGTGATGTCAAGTCTTCGATGACAAAACTGAAGCACTCCTCATTCACAATCACAAATCATCCTCTACCTCAACTCTCCCCACCTCATTTCAAGTAGGTAACTCCGACATACAGTTTACATCCTCTGCTAAGAATATTGGTTATATTCTTTCTAACAACATGTCTCTCAATAAACAAATCTCTCACATTTGTCGTTCTGCGTACACTGATATCCGTCAGATCAACTACATCCGCCACTACCTCACAGTTAGCGCAACAAAAACATTAGTCTGTGCTCTTGTTCTCTCTCGTCTTGACTATTGCAACTCTCTTCTGTCGGGTTCACCAAAACACGTCATAGAAAAACTACAAAAGGTTCAAAACTCAGCTGCTAGGCTCGTTCTAAAGGCAAAATAATCCTGATCACGTCACTCTACTATTCCACTCACTTCATTGGCTTCCTATCAGCACGCACTGATTACAAGCTGTCTGTTCTCTATCACAACTTTTTCTCGGATTCCTGCCCTCCCTATCTAACCGAACTTCTTTCTGTCTATTCACCCCTTCGACAGCTTTGCTCCTCCGCAGACATGCGTATTCTGTCCGTTCCCAAGTCACGCACTAAAACAAATGGTGAACGATGTTTCTCTTTCTGCGCCCCCAAACAATGGAATTCGCTGCCATTACACATCTGCAATATACCAACCACGCAGGCCTTCAAAAGGGCACTCAAAACGCATCTCTTTAAACTCTACTACCTCAAATGACCCCCCCCCCCGACCGATAAACGATGCTGCTGGCTGCCGTCCATGGCTGGACATGTAAAATTTCTGGGGTGGGTAGGGTGAATATGCATTTTTGTGTGTGTTATACAGCTGTTCTTTATTACATAAATGTATTTTATTTTAATGTCATGGTTATGCCTCTTTTGCTAATATTTTTATGTACAGCGTGATGAGCCCAGCCCTAGGCTGGGATACCGCACTTTATAAGACAACTTTTAATAATAATAATAATATACAATAACATCTTACTGAAAAATAGTCATACCACATCCCATCTGGCAAGTAGTAATTTAGGACAGTTTGGCCCTGTTATTATGATAAAAATAAGATAAATTAATGCTTGATGAAAGGATGATGCAATATACTTCTTATCAACCAAACACATAAAAATCCCAACTTTTTTTTTGTACATTCAAAATTGTAGGTAATAATTTGAGATCATTTCAGTTTGGTTAATGACAAAATTTGACCTTTTCTAGAATGGGTGATATGAGCAGACAGGAACCCCACAAAAATTGTCTTTCTATATTCAGTGCAGTTGTATCAGTTGGAAACCTGAAAGAAATAATGAATATTATATGAAATTACACATTAAGCTTTAAATATTGCACGAATTTTAAAATGTGCAATAATATTTAAACTTATACATAACAAATAGGTTAGATCTATATTTTCTTCCATAAATTCCAAAAGTATCAATTCTTTTATTAAAAAAATAGTTTGAAATATTTAAAACCATATTATTGTGATACTTACTCATGATGCAGTGGTCTGATCACTGTTGAACCTCTTGTATGGGACTCATAAAACAAAGTGTACAAGTACGGGAGAAGCTGATATCTAACTCTCATTATATCTCTTGAGGCAAACCCCACCTTATCACCCAGTTGGCCAGGACCTTGAGGCTGTAGAATTAATGTTTCAGAAAAGATTTTCTCCATTTAATATTTATTCATTAGGAAAAATTTTAGTGGATCCGCAATCTATTAATCTATGTATTATTATACAAAATGATTTTCATTTTATTTTAATGACAAAACCGATAAAAATAATAAAAAAAATAATATGGACCATGCTGTCTGATCTACTACCCCCAGACAGCACCACCAGACAATCCCTAACATGGAATCCACAGGGAAAAAGAGAGAGAGGAAAGCCGAAGAATACACGGAGATGCAAGCTAGAGGCAGTCAAGCAAAATATGGGTACACCTGGAAGCAACTGATGAATGGAGAATTCTTGTGGACTGCCTATGCCCCTGACGGGGTAAAAAGGCAAAAGAAGAAGAACATGGACCATAATAAATAAATCTTCAATAATGCAATTAAAGTAATTTTCAAAAAGGGCAAATATTTTTCAGTGCTCAGGCTTCTGGAAAAATTAAATAATAGGTCTCACACACAAGCTACCATTATTAATAAATTAACTATTAGTATTTATTATTCATTTTCTTAAAAAATCAATTGCTCAAGGCAAAAAATGCTTGTACTTTTTAGGACTTTACCACAGAATTAGCATAAGCAAAAATATCTGATGTCAATAGTATCTATTTTTTGTGTGGCTTCCTTCCATCACAATGTGTTGATGGTGTAGACTTTGCAGGTCAAAATCACAAGGCCTGGGATTTTTCTTAAGGACAATACGATGGTTGCCTAGACCGCACATATCCTCTCTCCATGCACGTGGATAACCCAAGGGAACATCATATGTGGATGATATAACTTGGCACCATTAACATTTTCTGAATTTTTAAATTGTGTCGATTTTATCCGCCTATGAGACTCCATCTCCAGGTTTGAATTCAGAGTTACCTTCTCTAGGGTTTGATGTGGATTGAACTCCAGGCCCCCTGCGTTTTGTTTGTTTTTTTGGATTCACTTAGTTAAGACCACTCAGGTAACCAGCAACCAACAATAGTATATATTGTGAAGGAAAATTAGATAACATACTATGGGTCCTTTCGTATTGTGATTTCTACTGAAGGTGTAGAAGGCTCCAAGTTGCATCCACCTTAAACAGAGCTCTTCTGTCGTGTTATCAAAGAAACCACAAATGTCTGCACCAATCTGAAAATGATATAATATTATTGACATTTCAATTTTTGTGTCCATTTTACAGATTTATGAAGCACATGTCTATTATTAATTTACAAGATAACAATCAAACTAATTTTCTTCCTTTAAAAGGGATCTCCATAAAATGTGCTATTATTCACAAAATTACCAGTCAAAAGCGTGAAACTTTTTAAAAAAAGCCCAAACACATCTCAATTTTGCCCCACCCAATTCAAAATCCTTCTTCTCTTCTGTCTATTCAAATAAAAAAATTACCTTTTGAATTTGTCATTCATATCCCTACTGAACATGATAGTCTAATTATGCAAAATGATATATGCATAATGTTCATTTGAATTTCTTATTTTACTTAAATGTTATCTTTTATGGGGAAATTAAAATACTAAAAGACACCCCCCCCCCCCCCCAAAAAAAAAAAAAAAAAAAAAAAAAAAAAAGCTATTTAATTAATAAAAATGTATATAGGCCTACATGTTTAGACTTACATATGGGATTCCAAAAAGGTTGAATTCCATGATGCCTGCAAATCAGTAATTATTATTATTTATAATTAATATTAAATGAAAGAAGTTTGTTGGAAAATGAAAGATGTGTAAACAATGTCTTAGACAAACTGATTCAATGAGAGACGTTTTATTTTATGATTAAAAAAAATTAATAATTGAACCTTAGTTCCAAAGCTCAATGGTTCATTTATGTCCTGAAAAGTAATGATTTAATCCACAATAAAAATCTTAAGTTTTTAATAACAATGAAACTTTAAAAAAAAATAAATATAGCTCTAAATTATGGTGAAAATGAAATCTCACCAATAATGGAACTGAACATGTCCTTCCATTGACTGACATTATCTCCCAGCCAGTGTCCCACCCATTGACCAGATCCAGGGAATGTTGACCGACCAATGACAATGCCTCTCTCACCTGTTGCTGCTCTGACAGCACTGTTGGAGGAAGATAATAATTAAAGTTCTCAGGCAAGCTCTTCTAAAATTACTCTTCACTAATTTGGTGTAATTATATAATAAGCAATGTCCTTCAAACTCAATCGCAAGCAATGTTGTACATAATCAAGTGTCACAAGCAATGTCCTACACACTAAAGCATCACAAGCTATGTCCTACAAACTCAAGCATCACAAGCTATGTCCTACATACTCAAGTGTCACATCAGATTGGCTCCAGCCATACAAGCTGTGCACATCATAGTGGGAATATTCATCATGATTTCCCTGCACTGTGCTCATACATATCGTCTTATCTGAGAGCCTCCCTTTTCTGTCTTTGTTGTCCCAAAGGTAAGCAGCTTCTGAAAATTTTAAGAATCGACCAAACCTTTCAAATACAATTTAAAATCTTTTTATCACAACAATTTCTTGCAAAGATTGAGGTTTTCAATAAAAAAACAACAAAACAGCATTAAAATAAGAAATTCTCATCACAGAACCGTCAGTTTCCCCAATTTCATTTTTTGAAATGCTCTTAGAACATATTACCATGCTTATCGTAATAGTTTTTAAAAATCATTACAGTGGCAATTTAATTATTCATAAATATCAATATATAGAAATAGTGAGGACAAAAATTACTTGGCCTATATGGAGGATCCTCGAGCTGGTTGCTTGGACACTTGAGACTCCAATAGGGCTTGACATCCTCAGGCCAGTTAAATGGTCGCTCCTCGTTTGTTCCAAAGCTGGCTGGTTCATTCATGTCCTGAAAAATAATGAGTTCGTCCACAATGAAAATCTTAAGGTGGCAATAGCATCCACGTTCAAGTTCCAAGCAGGTCCAACTCTCTGTAACATGTAATTTCATTCATTTATACAGTTGTCTCAAAGTGATAAATTACGCTATTCCCTTCTCCAGTCGTATTTTGGTCAATGTACTGTCATCCCTTTGTCCCAAGAGTGTCACCTCTTTGTCCCAAGGGTGTCATATCTTTGTCCCATTAATGACAACTCTGTTTTCTAATTATAGCATCCTCTCTTTGCTAAGGAGTGTCAAGCTCATACTAAAACATTAAAATGTATCACCACAACCATCAAACATTCAACAGGTGTGTGAACAGATATGTTATTGGCCTTTGTAAAAAAAAAATAATTAAAAATTCTAAATTTGCTTGTAATTAGTAGCTTTTTTGTCCCGATCTATGCTTATACTGGTAAATGTAAAGTAGTGACATAATGAGTTAATAAATATGCAGCTATCTATTGAAATTGATGGAAAAAGAAATTATTTTTTTTACTTACAATCCATATGCCATCAAAAGTAAGGTTATTTCTGTATTCAACTATCAGTTTTTTCCAGACATCTTTAGTAGCGTTTTTCAAAAAATCAGGGAAAACTGTTTTGCCTTGAGGCCAAACCTGAAAGAAAAAGGTAGAGTGCTGTTCTATTAGTTTACTGGTATATTTAAATAGCAGAAGATGCATGGCACTTTGCTAAACAGTATATATCCATATTTCAATTTTTTAAGTATATTAAAGATTTAATTAATATTCGTTTAAAAATTTTTTTAAAACCATTTACAGTTGGTCCATTAAATACATTTCATGTTTTGAAAACACAAAGACTTATTAGAATTAAATGCAAATTGAACAACAATCTCCCATACATAGCCTAAAAGTGCACCATCTGTGTCTTTGGCACCTTCTGGAACAGTGACATTTGGTGACCATTTGATATTGTTGCCATATTTCTTCATCTCTTCATATGGGTGGTAATTAGTCTCATTGGAAATCATACATGGATCCTAAAATTAATAAAAAATGAATGTTAAAATAAATCAAATTTATTTTTTAAAAAATTACAAATAATAAACCATGGCCATGGCCATTGGTTATCCTTGATAACTAATGTACCTTAATGTTCTTGGCCATTGGCTATTGTGTATAACTAGGATGTCTTCTGTGACATGAGATTAATTCAAATCTGTCAATTTCATTAGTTATTTATTTATTTAGTTTAAACTTGCAGATTACAAGGAGATAATTGTTTTTTACATTAAAATTAATTCAGTTTATAGTTATTTTATTTTTGCAGACCATTACAAAAAATATATTATTATTGGTAGTTTTCTAAAGCGTGGTATTATTTTTACACTGGCCTAAGTTATTTTGTATATTATGAAGTTGAGGATTTTGAATTCAATTATTTTGGTATTGATAATTTATAAATACACATCATATTTCTATCTGAAAAAAAAAGATCAATTTTATAATATCAAATGGCTTTTTGGGGAGTGCCACATCACTAATGATTATGAAATTTATGACAAAATGTCTCCTTTCTCACCAGAATGTATATAATCCTCATGCCACCTGCTTGCAACTCTTTAAAGTATTCATCCAGTCCAGGAAATCTTGCATGATCAACTGTGAAAATTTTCTGTGTGTCCATGTGGTCAATATCTACATACTGGACATCCTTTAAAAAAAGGTTTATCAAGTGAAATAGAATCAGTTCTATAGATTGATACATGAAAACATGACATGCTGGCTCATATAACTGTCAGTCTCAATAAATACATGACAAGCTGGTCCATATAACTGTCAGTCTAAATAGATACATGACATGCTTTAATTAAATGTCAGCCTAAATAGATACATGACATGCTGGCCCATATAACTGTCAGTCTAAATAGACAGCCTACATGACATGCTGGCTCGGCCCATATAACTGTCAGTCTAAATAGATAGCCTACATGACATGCTGGCCCACATTACTTTCAGTCACACACTAATTTCCTTGTCTGATATCAAGTGATAACTCAATGATTTCATGATTTCATTTTTCTTCATTTATATTTAAAAACCTTTAAACCCTGTTTTGTTTTTGTGTGCCCATAAATAAATATTTTTAGAAACTAATTTTAATAATTTGTAGGTAATCTTGTTTAGGGAAATGACACAAAAAAAGATTTTAAAAAAGTTCAGCAAATAATGACGACTAACTAACACACATATTCAGGTGAAGGTCTGAGATTACTCTCTTATGACCCGGGCTAGTAAAATGGCAACCAACTCCATCTGCTGAGCTGTGCCATACAATATTTTCCTCACATAGGGTTCCCCCTCTGCCCTCGCCTCCCCCAGGAGATCTAGTGAGGGACATTCGGTCAACAGATGCGCTAGTGTCTCCGGGTCCAGGCTGCAATGCCGGCAAGTAGGATCCCTGATGCTATCTAGCCGGCAGAAGAGTATGTGCCTATGGGGCAATGCTCGGTGTGCATTTGCGTCACATAAGCTTTGCTGCTTGCGGCCTAACCCCCCACCATGGGTCTTGTTTGCTAGGAGTCGGCAAGCTTGAATAGACGCCTCTGGTGGTCGTGTTATCTGCCCACTGCCTGTACAACTTCTTTCTGAAGTGGTCCGCCAGCCAGTTCTTTATTCCCAAACCAGTAATTGGTACTTCTGGCTGAGGCTGGGCAGCCCCGGTTTTCGCAAGAGTGTCTGCTTTCTCATTGCCACTGATGTCGACTAGAACGGCCTGTTGAATATAGCCTGCAAATCATTTAAATGTCTTTGTAAGATTTGTTCAATCCTTCCCTGCAATCAGACGTGTTATTATGAATGATAAAATCGATCTAATTTTAAGCATGAAAATGCTCATCGTGTTTAAACATTGATATCAACTTACATGAGGAATATCATAAGCAGCAGTGCTGTCTACAGCTTCCTTTAAAAATGTGATATTCTGGTAGTCATAGCGACACAGCTGAAATCCTAGCGACCAATAGGGTGGCATGACTGGACGACCTATGACCTGGCGGAAATAAAGTGATTAATAAAACAATTAATGCATAAATTGTTTTTTTTCATTAACTATTAATTAATTTATCCCAGAACACTGTTGGGTGACATAAAGCACTACTCTTGGTAAAGTCTAGAATCCCAGTGTACTGCTATATGACATACTCTGATGCTACACCAAACAACCCTAATAACTCACCTCTGTTACTGCTATATGGCTTAATCTAGTGCTAAACCCAAATACCCTAGTAGCTAACGCCAGTGTTTGGTTGTATGCAGGGGTGAGTCCTGGGAAAATAGTGAGGAAACGCACTCAAAGTTACCCACCCCTCCCAAATAAATATGTATTTATTACTAAGCAAAAAAAAAAAAGGACAGTAACGCTGCTCTCACACGTTCCTGCAGGACTACAATCTTGTTTGTATGAGTTATAGCTTGTGTGTTGACCTAATTTTGTTTCAACATAAAGCTAAAGAATCTACAACGTTTCTCTCCCTTTTTTGTTTTGATATTGATGTCACCGATTAAATGTGTAGCAATGTACCAGTAGATTACGACCCCCTTGATTGGGAAAAGGCTGTTTATGCTCAAATGCATTCTAATTTGTTCTAAAGAATGCTATTGGGTGATGCAATGTCTAGAATTTCTTTCCTGAAGGGTTCCAACCCCCCCTCCCTAAAAATAAGCCGGCAGCTTTCCCAGCAAGAAGAGATTCTTTTGTTAGATTTCCTAGACATGAGACATAGTAATACACGTATGGGAGCCTTACAAGATTTTACTCTTGTGTATTTGTGTATATTAATATTTCTATTTTTCGTGGATTAAACTTTTTCACCTGCTGTAAGTTAATAGAGATTTTATTTCTGCATATATGATTTTGAATTTTAATATAAATTTAATTGAATTGAATATTGTTAATAATATCACTAGCTTAGGTGTCGCTTTTTCTTTTTATACCGGTTTTCAGTCTTTTCTATGTATTGGTCATCTAACAAGCCAAATGTTAAAACAGATTCAATTTGCAAAACCCTACACCGGTACGTAATAGTATGAGTACTACATATCGATATATACAAGCCTTTAGTCTAATAACTCATCACAGTGTGTTGCTTTACAATATACTACAGCACTTCACCTCAAAACTGTAATAACTCACGCCCTGTGTATTGCTTTACAGTTTACTATAGTGCTTCACCCCAATACCCTAATAACTCACTCCAGTGTATTGTTGTATGACCTCCTCTGGGCTTGGCCCCATGAAAATATAAAAGTCCAGAATGCCACCAATTGTCCTAAAAGTCAGACTGGGAAGAGTTGTGAAGGAATATTCTTGAAGGGAAACAAAAAAAAAAAAGAGAGAAGTACACTGTAGCGTTAACTGTGTGCACTAAATAGTTATCAAATGATTGGTTTAAATGCTGCAAGGTCATCTAAACATTCCCTCATAAAAATCTAAACTGAAAATATTCGTTAAACAATAAGATGCTGTTATGAACTATGAACCTATGGATCTCATTACGTTAATCTTTCATTACCTTGAGCATTACTGTTGAGCATGAGAACTCCGTGGGTGTTTCCTTTGGTGTCCTCAACGCAGGTGTAAAAAGGATGGACGCCATAGAGATTGGCCATAGCCTTAGAATTTAAAAGGAACACATTTTTTTTTCATTTTAATAAAGGAAGTAGCACTAGTCTAAACTAATTTGACTTTGATTCGATATTACTTTTTTTAAAAGATGAATTTAAGAATATTTAGTTAACGGTCTTGTTAAAAAATACAATCATTTAATGAATGTGCATGTCTGTATTATCAGTTAGCAATGATATCCCCGAGTAATGGGTAGATTAGCTGAAGGAGATCAGGCGCAGACACAATGGTGTAAATGATATACAATAATATAATATGAATGATACAAATGATTTATCAATGGTAAAAATGATGTACCAATAAAAGATATAAAAGATGTACTATGATATAAATGGTGAAAACTGATATAAATGATGTACCAATGATATATATATAATGTGCCAATGCTATAAATGATGTACAATGATATAAATGATGTACAATGATATAAATGATGTACAATGCTATAAATGATGTACAATGATATAAATGATATACCAATGATATAAATGATGTACAATGATATAAATGATATACCAATGATATAAATGATGTACAATGATATAAATGATATACCAATGATATAAATAATGTACAATGATATAAATGATGTACAATGATATAAATGATGTACAATGATATAAATGATGTACAATAATATAAATGATGTACAATGATATAAATGATGTACAATGATATAAATGATGTACAATGATATAAATGATGTACAATGATATAATGATGTCCAATGATATAAATGATATACCAATGATATAAAAATGATACCTTAACTTTTTACACTATTTGAGGGTTTTGGCAAACTAAGTTTTAAAAAATATATTGAAAACATAAACAGAAACATCTTCAAACCATTCAATTTTGGGAATAGTGGCGTTGTTAAAATTTAATTTATAAAACTTGTACATGCAACTTCAGTCAGTATGTGGACAACATATTGGATGGAACCGCCCCATTTAACAAAGTCAGTGTTGTAAGACACATAGAAGTAATGGTTCACTACAGGGGCAGGGGGTGTTAAGGAAAACATGAAAACAACACAGGTGGAGGGATGGCACACAAAATCATGGCTGAGGGGGTTGGCACTAAATCAGACTGGGTGGGAGCTTCATACCAAAGTGGTAGGGGTGGGAGGTTGACAACTAACAATATGGGTGGGGTTGGCAGAAAAACACCAAGGTTGGGAGTTGGAACCTAAAAATATGGGTGAGTCTGGTAGAAAAACACCAAGGTTGGGAGTTGGCACCTATTAACATATTGGAATATCCATGATTAGAGACAACAATTATAACATTTAGTTGGGATAATTTCATCTCCTCTATCCTAAGTCTATCCTTATCTCAAAGTACTTTCTGCAAACCCTCCATAGCACACACAGTAAGCTTACATCCCAAGATGGTGGCTGGTCCCTTGCAAATGATGTCCATGTCTTATTCATCTCATGTTTGAAATGATCATGCACATGTTCTCCCAGGCCGTACACATTGGTGCTGGGAAGTCTTGTTGTAATTTGTAGGAACTGATCTGATAGCACAAGACCACCAGGGCCAACGCCAATATCGAATCTGGTTAACAAAATAAAAACACACGATGATGTCAGTAAACAAAATTGGGCCTTAACTGGTCTTTCGTGTTAGTGGACTTCTAAGTAGCCAAGAATGTACCTTCAATGTACTCTAAAATAAAGTTTTGTCTGAAAGATTGCCCAAGCTGTAAACTACAAACTTATTTAATATTACTTAAAATAGATGATGTTGAACTCAAAGTAAACTGTGCCCTTTGCAGGTTCACTAAATTATTGTCAAGACATCTAGGTAAAAAAGTTATCACTACAGTTTTGGCAGTAGATTTTCTGATATCAGATCCTGAAAGTGGTTGGTTGGAGGCTCTGACTAAAGCCAAACAATCTGTTTGTTGCAACCAACAGGTGAAGCTGGTTTGTTGCCTGGCAGATTCATGGCTTTGGGAACGTGGTACGCATTTCATGGCGGAGAAAGAAATCTGACCACATCACACCAGTTCTACGAGATCTTCATTGGGTTCCTGTGAGTGAGCACATTAACCACAAAATTTGGTCCCTGGCGTACAGCTGCATGGAAGGCTCTGCACCAGAATATCTGAAAGAATTGATTCATAAACACGCACCCTTAAAGAAACTGAGGTCTTCTACACAGTCCTTACTTACAATTCCCAGTGTGGATGAACAAAGAAAAATGTCTTACGGAGGGCGCTCTTTTGAAGCGATAGCACCAAAATTATGGAATAGTTTCCCTCAATCTTTGAGGGGTATTGAAAAGGATAAAACATCATTTAAGAAACATTTAAAAACTATTTTGTTCAAACAGATTTATGAAAACCAGAGCGCAGTGAGCATGCTAAAGTAGCATGGATACCAGCGCTTTATAAATATCCTATCAATCAATCAAATGTTACGGGTGGCATGGTCACTCCACAGTGATCAAATATCATGATAGAATGAACGCTTTAATTCCTTCCTTTAAGAGGCCTATGCATGAACACAACACTGAACAGATCAGATGTTTCAATGATACATTCATACATATTGATATATCGACAACACAAAAACAATTCAAGTACGAACAATAAATCGCTATACCGCTTAGGAAGACGTACGTTGTTATTGCAGTAACAATACTCATGAGACTGTACGCACATCGCTGTACTCACATCACTGTACCCGTGCTTATACGTTTAATCTGGAAGGCAAAGTTCGTGTTGTTTGTGATTTTAAGCTCATATTTCGGTGAAGCTGATTTGGTGCCTGGCAGATCCATGGCTTTGGGAACGCGGTACCTTTGACCATCAGCTGTGTCAAACTGGAATGGTGAAGATATGTTGTCAATGTACAAACATTTAAGTTACCCTTACATGCAAACCGTAAACAATGGTTTTGTCATCACACCCACCACTTTTTTGTTCTAAAAATATGTAAAGCTATTATCCCTCACTTTACATCGTGCAGCCTTTTCAAGTAACAGTTCATTCGCAACTTCAAGTAATAAGTTAATTCAAAAATAGAAAACAGTGTTATATTTATAGTTATATTGCGAGCAGAGTGAGAATTGAAATAGATATAGTGCTGTTAGTATTTCTTGGCTAATTGTGTAAATTGCGCCCAGACTTTTGAATTAAAAGACAAATGAATAGCATCTCAAGAAGTTCCTAAATTTGTAAAATATCACCATTGCGTACCCGGGCTCGTACTATTTGCTCGTATGTTGGAGTTCAGAGATTTAGCACAAACATGGCACGCAAACATTTCTTACCGTAAATCGGCCAACATTGTCTCCCCGGTTCTCAAACTGGAATATCCACTCGGGAATGTCACCACCGAACGGGGCATTTCTCCTCTGTTTAAGAACCGTCTTTAAACCCAAGGGTGTGACGGTGGTGTTGACCGCCTCCAGTCTGAAAGAGTCCGCGCCATAGTTACACGAGACCGGGTTGGTGTGGTAAATACAACCCCTTTTTTCACACTCGGCTTTGTTGATGGCCGATGGGTTGCCTGGAGATTGACACAAAAATTAGGTATTGTCACGGACCCGGTGATCATCTTTATGCGATGTTAAGCAACCGTGTCAAAAACAGTCAACCATTTTCACAAACACTTGATAGTCAGATCACAAAAGTTGAACTTAATTAACAAGGGAAATAATGGATTTGAAAAGGTTGGTATTAAAAGACTATTTGTAGTAGTTATTTTAGTTAAAATGAAGAATTAAGTTTACAAACGTATAGTCTATTCAATTATCTTTCGTTTGATACCTCATTTTGTCTTACAATCCCAACAATAATATTTTAAATCGTTTTTTAATCCCAACCTCTCACTTCTGGTACCCGGGTACCAATAGGTGCAGCCTTGTAACAAACGGTAACATGGAAAGGGACGGTCACAAAAGCAAAGGAGTGAGGTAGTTTGACGGGTAGCTAGTAATTTATGCTAAGTACACCAGCGGAGCAACCACTTGGGAACCTGGGTGACATTATCTTCTCCTTCTAGATGAAATAGATGGGTGAGCACTGTGAGCACCGCGAGCTAACTACTGCGGTGACAGGAAAGTCTTCGGGTCAGAGAAATCGAAATGGGGAGCTGGGGTACTAAAGGTGTCACAGGAGAATGACCTGCGCTGGGCAAAGTGAACTGTTTATGACAAATTGTTATTTAAACATGGTACTATCATCATCATCATCATCATCATCATCATCATCATCGTCATCGTCATCGTCATCGTCATCGTCATCATTAGCCAGGTACTAACCCCAAATTAAGAACATTTCAAGTCCACTCTGTAAAACAAAATATATGATTAAAAGTGGTTACAGTTTTTATTTGTTTTATTTTTAATCTTGACAATCCGATAATGTTATTGGATATTTTACTCTTTATGCTTATGGTAAGAAGTATTACTAATAAAATAATTCTATTGAAGTTTTTTTTTTTTTTTTTAAATCTTTTTTTTTTTAGATGTTATGTGCGGCCCTCGGCTTCGCTGACATTTTTTGTGTGTGGCCCAAATAGTCAAACAGGTTGGAGACACTTGTAACACGAACAGCCTGACATTGTTGTCACCTCCAACACGAACAACTGTGACATTGAGGACAGCTGCAATATGAACAACTGTGACATTGTGGACACCTCTAACATGAACAACTGTGACTTTGTGGACAGCTGCAACATGAACTACTGTGACATTGAGGACAGCTTCTACATGATCAACTGTGACATTGTGGACAGCTGCAACATGAACAACTGTGACATTTAGGACAGCTGCAACATAAACAACTGTGACATTGAGGACAGCTGCAACATGAACAACTGTGACATTGTGGACAGCTTCTACTTCTACATGAACAACTGTGACATTGTGGACAGCTGCAACATGAACAACTGTGACATTGAGGACAGCTGCAACATTAACAACTGTGACATTGAGGACAGCTGCAACATTAACAACTGTGACATTGAGGACAGCTGCAGCATGAACAACTGTGACATTGGACACCTCTAACCTCGGTTAGCGAACGTTTCGGTTTAAGAACGGGGTCATGGATTTAGTTCCTTATTCGATGTTCCACTATAGGGGTTATATAAGAACTAAGTTCTAACTAAAATGTTAAGTGAGCAATATTTTTTTGAGGAAGGCGATGACGTAATGATGGTGACCGCCCTTTGAGTCATGACCAACCTTCTGCTTCCGGGTAACAGTTCATACCAATCGGACTGCTAAGCGGCACGGCTGGGTCATCGTCGCCCGAGTCTCTGAGAGCGAGCGGCACAGCTATGGCGATGATGAGGGCGACGACGATGAAAACGGCGATCCCAATGGCAACTTTCCTGTTCATAGCCATGTCTCGATGTCACTTTTTTGTAGACTGTTCTATTAAGAGCACACTGTAAAAACAATTGTCTTTTGAATAAAAGGCATATAAGCCATATAAGGCATATATAAGGCATACATATCTAAACATAAAGCTATAAGTAATATTACAGACCTGTTTTGTCTTATGATTTTGGCGTACAATATACGATTTTGTGGTGTATACTATATATATTCTGTATGTTTATTTTTTACTTTTAAGATAATGTACTGAACGACTTTTTAATGATATTTTACGATTTTAAGAGTTCGAGAGTAAACAGGTCTGATATTAAAATGAAATAAAAATAATTAGCTTGCTAAGAAAAAGGCCCCCCCCCCCCAAACTGGCGACGGCACTAATTTGGGGCAGCATTTTGGTCCCTTTTCAACTGCAAAGAAAAGAAAAATGTTAGTTATTATATTATGGTCTGTTTGATGTGTATAAGATACAGTTTTATTTTAGCTATCACCAGTGAGTGGCGGTGAAATCCTCATAGACCTGGCGTTGTTCACAAGCTTTAGTTACCACACGATATCCATCACCTCTACCATTCTACCATGTCCTATATACAGTGGCATCACTAGGGGGGGGGTGCTTGGGTGGGGGGGGGGGGTGCGGGCCATATCGGATGACCTCCTCCCAAGGTTCGTTTGGGGGGGGGGGGGTGAATCCAATTGAAAACTCCAAATTTGACAGAGTTCGTTCGAGTCGGTTTGTTAACACGTACATATATATAATTGCGTATAGATCACACTATTTTTTAGGGTTGCACCGATTAAACGGGAGTAATCGATAATCGGTAATTGGCTTTTTGAGAACCATTAATCGGTTAATAGACCCAACGAAATTGCTAACAAGATGTTAAATTTAAGTCTAGGAAATTGTTAAATACTATTTATGATTGAATAAAAATGTATAAAATACATATATGTGCCAAATTAGGAATGCATACGTCTCTTGAGCTGGCTACTACACATTAACATCTTTCCTCACCCATGCCCCGTCAAAGTATGTTGTCTGTTGTTTTTGTAACGCCACCATTGTTTACACAATGACACGGATATGAAATAACTGCACCTCTTTCCTGAGACGTCAATACCTCAAGAGCTTGCAGTGACGGCGACAACTCTTCCAATGGTTGTGTTTGAAATTAAAAATATTATGTGTCTGAAGTTTCTTCGTGTTTGAACCAGTTATTAAAATTCCAAAATGTCCTATATGCCAGCAAATATGCAACATAGCTGATATAAAAGCCGGGCAGAAGCAGCTACCCACAGAACAAATTTAGTTTGACGTCATTTTCGAAGAGCCCAAAAAATTGACTAACTTTTTTAAACAAAAAGGGCATTTTTCGTAGAATTTTTAATAATTTCCAAGAAATGCCTACTAATTACACTTGCAGCAAAGCGTATTTCCATGTGTGTCACTTTGCATCTCGAATCTTAAACATGAATGACGTCAGCCTTTAAAGTACATGATGAGCTCTTGCAACGTCACTGGTCGATTCAAAATTATTTTGTTGAGGTGAGTCTACAGTTTACAGGTCCAGGTGGCACGGGAAATCAGAGCATTATTCAGCACTGCAGGTGTAAAACATGGCCATTGCAAGCAAAATCTGCCCCTCGCGGCAAAGCCTAAATTTAGACACCCCCTTCACAAAAAGTATATTATTAAACACACATTTAGGATGAAAAATAAACAACTTGGGCGCACTCTGATGATAGCGCCTGAGGCGTCTCCACCTATTCGCATGACCATGGGTTAGATGTTCAAATACTGTGTCTAATGTGTAGCGCTGGCTTCTATTTCTTGATTCGGTTATAATAATTATTGTTTACGCAAAGCCCTACCCCCTCTCAACCTTTCTGGAGCCATGTCCCACATATTAACTAAAATTTTGATGTCCACTAGTGGATCGTCTAACCCCCCCCCCCCCCCCCCCCCACAAAATATGTCCAGATCGGCCCCGAAACCTAAGTACATACTTATCTCCCAGAGTCATTAATAATTGCTACGTACAATAAAATGGCTTATATTAAGAAGCGGCTATGTAAATGGGTAAGCTTTTCATATTTCCTTCACCCACCCATCCCGGGGAAGCGATGGACGCCATTTAAGAGGGGTTCTACAGTGGTTTTCCACCATGCAACTAATTTGCGAAATAGCTGGGGCGAAACGGTTGTCAAGGAGCAGCTTTCTCAGGCCTGCGTATTTAGAATCATCGGCCAGAGGCTTCCACCTCAGCCTCTCATATCCATTAACGGAAACTTGTAATCATGATCCCTATCGTATCTCTGCCTTTACTTCCAACAGTAATACGTCACAATTGGCAGCCCTGGGGGTCCGGTGGCCGACGCCTCCTAATCGGCAAGCCACCACAGACTTGTCAACCAGAGCCCCGGGGAGATACTCGGACACTAAATGGTTCGCAATCACTGATAATATATCTGGCGTACAAGGATAGCCCGTGAGTTGGATATACTCTATTAATAGCATTATGTTTTTTATCACAGCACCCAGCTGTAAGCGTTGAATCTATATCCGCATCTGAAGGCGTCACTGACGCATTTTGAGAACTGCAGAAGGTCACATCGCTCCCCGCATACGTACGCTCACACCACTTCACCGGCATTTTGCACTGAGGCAAACCGCTGTAGTGGTTACAATCAAATTCTCTTTTTTTTTAAAAATCCGTTTTATAAACTCAGGCTAATATATGACGTGAACAAAAGTAAATAATTTAGATCAAAGTGGTTCCCAAAGTGGTTATCCGCGGGCCGGAAACGGCTCACGAGGCTTACGTTGCCTGTCCGCACAAAATGAGTCAAGTAACTGGAAATTTAAAATGAATGTTTAAGTGAATAGTTAAAGGTATGTTAAAGTGAATGTTAAAGTGAATGTTAAAGTGAATGTTAAAGTGAATGTTAAAGTGAATGTTAAAGTGAATGTTAAAGTGAATGTTAAAGTGAATGTTAAAGTGAATAGTTAAAGGTGTGTTAAAGTGAATGTTAAAGTGAATAGTTAAAGGTATGTTAAAGTGAATGTTAAAGTGAATGTTAAAGTGAATGTTAAAGTGAATGTTAAAGTGAATGTTAAAGTGAATGTTAAAGTGAATGTTAAAGTGAATGTTAAAGTGAATGTTAAAGTGAATGTTAAAGTGAATGTTAAAGTGAATGTTAAAGTGAATGTTAAAGTGAATGTTAAAGTGAATGTTAAAGTGAATGTTAAAAGTGAATGTTAAAGTGAATGTTAAAGTGAATGTTAAAGTGAATGTTTCCTCATTACGTCAAAGCTACCTAAAACACGAGATTGTCTCGTACATAAGACATGACATGCTGCCCCTATATTGACGTTTTCTTATCAAAAAACGTGCTTTATATTTCAGACTTAAATTATAAATATATAAATATACATATACATTTTTTTAATTGCTGTTCAAATATTATTTTTTTTTACGAACAGTCACGAAAAAACCACTTATAACGGCTTCAGAGTCCTATCGATTTGGTTGATTACAGATTCAAAAATATTTTATGACATATTTGTTTAAGGTCAAATAATTTTCTATAAACATATCCGGCACCGGTCCCTGGTGCGATGAGAAACATTTCCACCGAGCATAAAAATTAGGGAACCGCTGCTTTCGATTTCAGAACCCGTAATACATATTCAGCTAGACAGCTAGTACCGTATTTTGTAATATTTTAAAACCAACCCCCTTACACTAGAATCCGATAAGAGGGCAATGCTGCTTGGACGCTTTCTTTCACACCACTGAATATACCATTTAAAACCACACAATACCCGCCCTCAGGTTGAATCATTCATATAATTCAACTCAGTTCAAGTGGGTGGGGACCATTTTTTTTAAATGCTCAAATTCCCTCGTGGATCGTCGCCACATTGGCGCAATTTCAAAGGCCCCACCGTTGAAATGTTTCCCATGTTATGAATGATACACCACTTTATGAATGATTCACCGCTTCTATTTGGTTCGTTTTCACGCACACAAACAACACGAAGTTGTGCATTTTCTGATGCATATTTTTTGTCGTCTGCTTTAACCAGGTTTTGGTTGGTTCTGTAGAGATTATTTTAGGGAAAGTGGGTCGATATGGTCCTATAATAAACATTTGGATTGGAGATTATGCCACGGGTTCGCCTACAGCAGCGGTTCTCAACCTTCTTAATGCCGCGACCCTTTAATATGGTCCCTCATGTTGTGGCGACCCCCAGCCATAAAATTATATTTATTTCTACTTCATAACTGTAGAGTATATGTGTTTTCAGATGGTCTTAGGCGACCCCTGGGAAAGGGTAGCGCGACCCCCAAAGGGGTCGCGACCCACAGGTTGAGAACCGCTGGCCTACAGTGTAACACTATCAATTTAACAAGAATATTTCTGTTGTTTTTAATAAAAAAAACAAGCAGAGGCGTTGCCTTGTATGGTATTAACTCTAACGGGGCTTTAAGTTAGCAACATATAAATGTAAACTCAACACAATGTTCTCATGTAACGACATATAAATGTAAACTCAACACAATGTTCTCATGTAACGACATATAAATGTAAACTCAACACAATGTTCTCATGTAATGAGCAAAGCTGTCCTACTCCCCGCTCCTATAGGAAAGACGTTCATTTTTTGTGCGCTAATAAATACTTAAATAAAACGTTCATGGCTGACTTAGCCGCAGCGCAAAATTATGATTTTTAAAATGTGTGTATATATATATATATAATATATATGTCATTTAAGGGAAACCATCAATGCTGATCACCGAACCCTGGCATTTCCCACGGCCCGTGACGCGTCCACCCTAAACAATCTCAGGAACACATTTATCAAAAAGCATTTCATAAATCCTTCTTAATGACCGGCGTCTCACCCCTTGTGAGACACAACATCCAATGACGACATTAAGGATGTTAGGGTCAGGGCCGTGATGAACAAAAGCCTGGTGCACAGCCAAAATTTGGGCGCCTCTTTCCCCAAAAAGTATACACCACCAATAAACATGTTTTGCATTTAATAAATTGCTTTTTTGCCACCCTCTGTAAATGGCTGCCGAGGCTGAGGCTAATTTTGCCCCCTCCCACCCTTTGACTCTTAGAATATTTGACGCTTATTTAAACTCTTGATATTGCAAGCAATCCTTCGATTGAATGGAGCAATGCCATATATGATTTAAATCCTGTGGTTGGCTTTGCGTATTTGAGCTATACTCGAGAGAAAATATTGAAAAAAATTTGAGAGAAATTTTATTATACAAGAATATGTGCGGGAATGTTCTAGATCAGGGGTTCTTAGCCTCTCTTCGGCAATTTTATGATATGCATTTTAAAACTTTTTTTTAAAGAAGGGTCCGTAACCTTTATCTAACTAGACCCCTTTTTTATATTATATAACAAAAGAAAGGGGGGGGGGACTTGTGTAGCTGTGAGCGAGATTCAAGAGGTAGCAGATGTGAAAGCGGCTGGGGGGGGGGGGTCACCAGAAAAGGGAAACGCTTGCATATAATAGTGACATCTGAAACAATCCCATATAGTAGTGACATCTGAAACAACCCCATATTGTAGTGACATCTGAAACAATCCCATATAGTAGTGACATCTGAAACAATCCCATATAGTAGTGACATCAGAAACAACCCCATATAGTAGTGACATATGAAACAACCCCATATTGTAGTGACATCTGAAACAATCCCATATAGTAGTGACATCTGAAACAACCCCATATTGTAGTGACAATACCATTTAGTAGTGACATCTGAAACAATTCCATATAGTAGTGACACTCCCATATTGTAGTGACATCTGAAACAACCCCATATAGAATTGACAACCCCACATATAGTAGTGACAACCCCATATAGTAGTGAAAATCTCATATAGTAGTGACAACCCCATCCAGGACAGACAACTCCATATATAGTGTTGACATCTGTTATCGAAAATTTGAATTAAACGTTCATTTTTTTCCTTCAATTTTTATAATTATTTATTTAAAAAAGTATTAAAAACTAAAAGGTGACCGCGAGCCATTCAAAACGAAGTACGAACCAGAGTTTGTCCACCCCTGTTGAATAGCACGGGGATACAATTGTATGCCGCCCCCACCCTCAAACGGAAGTTTGTTTCGAAATGAAATAATGGGGGGGGGGGGTGCCAAAGTTAAGCTTGCCCGGGGCGCCAGCCAACCGTAGGGCTGGTCCTGATTTCCGGACCCGGGTTTGTTTGTGAGTTGTACGAGTTTCAATAAAGTTTTTTTTACAGAGATTCAATCTATTGAATTATCGATTGGGGGGGGGGCGGCAAAAGGGGGGGGGGGGCTCGGATTTGGCACTATTTCATCACAATCACAGTAGACAAATGACAACAGCAGGGTTAGGGTTGTTGTGAGTAGATCGGTAGAGGTAAACAGGTCGGTAAAAATGCCGTTGCTATGCTACATATTACTTAATGGTGAACTTCCGATTTGAGCCCCACGCTGAAAATTGTCTCAGAAGCTCATCACCTTTCGGTCAAACTTAAAGTCGTATCCACACGAATTATTCTGTCTACTGCTGTCACCAAACTGAGAGCCCCTGATGTTAAATGACAGGCACAGTTGACACGTCTCAAGGCTGCTTTTCTTTCTTTTTTTTCTTTCCAGGTCACGTTCTTGTTAAACAGAAAGATAAGCAGGACTCAGTTTGCGCCAGACCTCTCAAGTGAGCAGAGGAAGTTTGTTAAATTATGCATTCAAAAGAGCTGATTATTTTGTGAATAAATAAAATCCGTTATGGGTGAGCTACAAACAGGTTTCATAATGATGGGATGAACTTAATGATGGGATGAACTTAATGATGGGATGAACTTAATGATGGGATGAACTTAATGATGGGATGAACTTAATGATGGGATGAACTTAATGATGGGATGAACTTAATGATGGGATGAACTTAATGATGGGATGCATATAATGATGAGATGAACTTAATGATGAGCATAAAAATGGATTTAATTAAAATGTTCTCAATATTTGTAACGAAACATCTTAAAAACTATTAAAAAAAATGTATTCCTTAAAATCATTAAAAACGACAAACAAAAAAAAAAAACAGGCCGAAGCCATTTCTATTGGGGGTTGGGGTGGTAGCAATGGCGTACCTTGACTAAATGCCGTCAGAAGCGAACTCTTAAAAGTGCGTCCTATTAACCCACACTCATCATATGCGTAATGTTTATATATAAACCCCATAAGTGACGGTCGTACCCTTCACTACAAACCAACGTCCCAGGTTACGGCCACTGTGTGCTTGGGATGAGGGTAGTGTGACCTAATTCCTAACATCGTATATTTGTAATACATCACTGAATCTATTCCTAACTAAGGAACTTGATTGTTAAGGATTTCAGTTTATAAATTTATTCGATCCCGCCATTTTTAACCAATGACCCCGAAAAAAGGATTGAAAAAATACCGCTCCCATCTGCCGTCGAATGTGCTTCGCTCATCGTTGTATACACATCTCAAGGGTCTATACTAATCAAATACAAAAGACAGTATTTCATTATATACAAACTAGAGACTGACCGAATATCGGCTCCTGTTTCGGCGCAGAAAGTTGCTATTTGGTCACTTTCGGCGTAGTTTCGGTTTCGGCCAAAACAGAAAAGTTAACTTTCGGTTTATTTTTGGCTTCGACCGAAAGTGATTGAGGCTTTCGGTCGTTTACCAGAAGTCAGATTATATTCTATTTGTTGGCCGGCTATCCGAGATTCATTATTGTTCAAAGTCTGGCTGTCATCGTATGACATATGACTTATCCTCTGCGAACACTGCACACAGCTGCAGTGGCGTAGCGAGCTTAACTCGCGCCCGGGGCACAATACCTTTTTAGCGCCCCCACTCACTACGCCACTGCACAGCTGCATGATGACCTACTTGTGTAAGATTTCCACACACAAAAAAATACAAATAGACTTAGGCAAAAGTAAATAGTTTTGTGGTAAAAAAAGTATCAGTATTTGTAATATTTATATTATTGTTTTTTTGTTATAATTAAAAAAAAAAATAAATTGGGAGCCTCAGGTTTATTCCATTAATTCATTTCAGTGGCGTAGCGAGGGGAGGCAATGGGGGAATCATGCTCCGGGCGATACTCACAAAGGGGCGCCAAATAGTATATTTTACATATAATATTGTATGGTTTTCGAATTGGGGGGGGGGGCGCTAAAAAGGTATTGTGCCCCGGGCGCAAGTTAAGCTCGCTACGCCACTAATTCATTTGTTACATTCATTTTGATTTATCATTATCATGCTCATAAATGTTGTCATAAGCAAAGGTGAATAATATTGCGGGGGAACAAAACAAGTCCTAGGGAATAATAACATTTCCATTATTATTTTTTTTATTAAAATAATTAATTAGGGAACCTTTTCTTATTCAATTCATTAGTTTATTGGAATGTATCCATGTTGTGCTGATAAACATTGTTATTGACGAAATAACACATGTGTGCATATATCACTGTTTCTTATAATTAATTTGGCGTACAATGTACAGCTGCTTGGTGACTTCTCAAAATAGATTTCAAATGCCGCTTACTAGTTCTTATAGAGTATAATAAGAAAGCGTGTTTCAACGAAAATGTATGCTTTATCGGAACAAAGTGTTTCTCCAGAGCGGGACAAAGAGTTCCTCCAGAGCGGGACAAAGAGTTCCTCCGGAGCGGGACAAAGAGTTCCCCCAGAGCGGGACAAAGAGTTTCTCCAGAGCGGGACAAAGAGTTCCTCCAGAGCGGGACAAAGAGTTCCCCCAGAGCGGGACAAAGAGTTCCTCCAGAGCGTATGTCTGGACATTTTAGTGGGCCATATCAATAAAAAAAAAGGCTGCGGCTATTCGGACCCGAGTTTCAAGAGTGAGAGGTTGGGTTTAGTAAAAAAAAAATATTTAAAATATTATTGTAGGATTTGTAAGACAAAACTTGGTATCAAATGAAAGATAATTTGTATGGACTATATGTTTGTAAACTTACTTCTTCAGTTTAACTAAAATAAGCTACTACAAAGGACATCCGAATAGCATTTAGTCTAATGGGACCCGGGTACGCAAAGCCGCTTGATTCGAGGCTTCCATGCGGTAAATGACAAAACGAAATAATTATTTTGCCTTTCATTGATCTTATTATTATGGTCGTATTGTTATGATCTGCAGAAATGCAGTCCACGCAACTGCTTATGGTGTACATTGAGGTGTTGGTTTGAGCCTGACCTGACATGCGCCCATGGAAGCAGGGGTTAAATGGTGACGAAGAGGCCGAATGTTAAGCCACTGGCCACTGGATGCATCAGGGTGATCATACGGTCATCAATGTATTTTAAAATAGCCACACCAAGCAGTAGTGAAACTATGGCTATTACTATCCGGGCCAAACACACACCCCCCCAAATCCGCACACCCTTGCTACGCCCATGATACCAATCGTTGTATCTAAAAAATATTTAAAAATAAGCTTATGATAAACTCCAGTAGCCCCCAGTTGCCCCCAAGTTGCCCCAACGACAAGAATGCACGGTGCCCAGGTGTCACACCTGCATGAGTTTAATGTTCCCACCTGCAACAGTGCATGGTGCCCAGCTCTCACACCCGCACGTGATCAATGTTCTTACCTGCACGGCGCCCAGTTGACCCCACATCGCCTGTTACCACGTTGAAATGAAAACCTTAAGTTGTTAATAGCAGCGTTACAATTACCACGGCTTACCTCTAAGAGTTCATTATCCAACAGCTGGCCGTGGTAAACACAGAACCAACCCTCTGACTGTGTGACCAATGACTTGTCTATGAAACAGAGGAACGTGAAATTCTTGACGAAACTCCGAGCTTGTAACTGGCAATGCTTAAGCTAGCCCTGTATATCAGCTCTTCAATGATGTTTCTCGAGATGTATTCAAACATTCGGGAATGATAAAGCTGTTACGAGCTGCGGGTTTGTGTGGGTGCGTGTGTGTGTGTGTGTGTATTTGTAGAACCATCTTCATGGCTAAGCTTTTCCAGGTAGAGATGTGTTTTGTTTTTCACGTAATGGTTTAAAGCAGCTGTTCTCAACCTTTGGGTCGCGACCCTTTTGGGGGTCGAACGGCCCTTTCACAAAGGGTCGCCTAAGACCACCGGAAAACACATATACTCTACAGTTATGAAGTAGCAACGAAAATAATTTTGTTTTTGGAGGTCGCCACAACAAGGAACTGTATTAAAGGGTCGCGGTATTATGAAGGTTGAGAACCACTGGTTTAAAGGTTAGGAAGGCGTAGGGGTGTGGAGGGGGTAAAGGTTGGCGAGATGATTTACAATTGTTCTTTCGCAAAAGTTTCCTTGAATCGTGGTACAGTAAACAGCGTTGCCGCGTGTAAACCCCATGTTACTAAAGTAATGCATGCTTTTTATCGATTAGGGTTGCTGGCTAAAGTAATGCATGTTTTATATCGAGTAGGGTTTGGCTAAAGTAATGCATGTTTTATATCGAGTAGGGTTGCTGGCTAAAGTAATGCAGGTTTTATATCGATTAGGGTTACTTTAGTTTTCCCCGTGTTCAAATAGAATTATAATAAAATTTTAAAAGTTTAATTTTTTTTCCCTCCATTGGCGATACAGAAGGAACTGGGGTCAAGAAGTATAGAAAATATTACCTAGAAACTTGAATAATGAGAGTCTAAAAAAAAAGGGTACACAACTCCTCACATAAATTAAAGCCTTATTTGCAGTTCGTCTTGAAACACGATAAGTTAGAAAGGCAAGGAGCGGAGTCGAGGTATCAGGCGCATTCTCCTTGATCCAGCCTTTCCATTTTTCTTTTCCACTCTTTCTTGCTCAGCAGTTCTCAAACTTTTTAATGACTTTACCCCCTTGATATCGTTTGCAAAGTCGTGGCGGCCTACACTCAGTTTTTTTTTGCCTATAACTTGAGAAACATGTGTTGAGAAGTTGAGTGGGCTGACATTAGGACTGTGATTGACTTATCAATATTTATAATTAAAAATTTGAATGTACTTACTGACCTTTTTTTTTTCATAGTTAAAGCGTAAGCACTTAAAAATAATACAATGGGGACTTGTGTGTGCAGTTTTAAGTAGTCGTGTTTTGTAATGTTGAAAAGAAGGAATTATTCACTCTTATATTTCTGTGTGTCTTATACAGTGAGCGTTTAAAAGCTACAAAATATCACAGGGCGCTAACAACTCAAAAGTTCAGTCAGGAAATGTGTAAAGACTATAGCAGATGAACACAAACATATAATTAAAAAAAAAAATCCACCAACATTATATACTAAATATTATTTTTTTTTCAAAACAAATGAAAAGACATTTTCAAAATTTGCTGACATCATATGCTGACCACTACCGAATGAATCATAAATATTTATGTAGCTGTAATGTAGTGCACGGGATTAAAACTAGGCGATGCTATGCGTAGTGCAGAAGACAGAGAGGAATGGAGAAGGATAGTTTTCATGTCATCTGTGGCGTCCCAAAGGTCCAAGGACTAAGGGACATGATGATTATGATGATGATTATGATGATGATGATTATGATGATGATTATGATGATGATGATTATTATTATGATGATCATCATGATGATGAGTATGATGATGATTATGATGATGATGAATGTAGTGATATTATATTCCCAACAAGAAGCTAGTCCGGCCTATGTAAGCGACCAATACATTTTAAAATGAAACCTGTTAAAAGTAAGATAGAAATAAATTGAACACAAAAACAACTATCAAATGTCTGAACACACGAGCAACCCTCGGCATAGTGGTACGTGATCCCCCAAGGTGGTCCCCGCCAACAGGTTGAGAACCACAGCTCCAGCTTACACCCGTCACTTGTCACATAACCGCTCTTTGACTACAACTCCGTATCTGTGTGTACTGTTGAGTATCTCTGTCTCTCACAGGTTATAGCCTACTTTTTGCTGACAAACTTCTTTGTATATATATATATATATTTTTTTTATATGCACAAATGATGCAATAAATGTCCTAACATTCTGAAATTCTATTTTTAAAAAAACATTATTTATTCGACAGTCCACAAATAGCAAATTCATAACTCCATAAAGCTGTTACCTAAACATCCGGGTACTTTGCGTGTTTTAAAAAAAATTAATGAACTCCAGAGATAACGCAAAGGTAATAAACAGCCAGGTGACAACTTCGTCCACTGGATGTTTCCGTGCGTGTGACGTAATTTGTGACAAGACTCCGTTGTTTAAGGGAAATAACTTCAAATTCCAGCTCCACAGGTAGTTTATTTTAGTTAAACTGAAGAATTAAGTTTACAAACATATAGTCCATTCAATCATCTTTCATTTGATACCAAATTTTGTCCTACAAACCCAACAATAATATTTTAAATAGTTTTTTTTTAAATCTTCAACTCTCACGTCTGGTACCCGGGTACGAATAGCCACTTCGTTCAATTATAACCACATCAACGGGAGAACATGAAGGCTACGGCGTTTCGCTAAAAAATGTTAACCTTTTAGGTTAAATATAATAGGATATAGTCTCTCGTGTTTTTAGTTGAGGTGGTGAAAGGGGAAAGTTGTAGTAATATCTCTACTGATTTTGTTTCACGCGTTACGTTGGTACTCATCAGACATATCGTTGAGATATGAGTTACAGATTTCATAACTCCATTAAACATGTCTTGTTTTAAAATTATATCGAATTTTATTATACTGAAAAGTAACGTTCTATGAGTTGCATTTTTAAAAAAAAATGTGAAGTTACAAAAATATTAAAATAATTTAATAAAAAAAACAAGTTAACAGGGCTGCAAGTCACTTTGCGTCCAATAAATTGGGTCACAACGGAAAAAAGTTTAGCAATCCGTGCAATAGTCAAACTAAATTTTTTTTTTTTTAGCATCGTAGCTAAAGATTGATTTGCATTGATCAGTATAGTCCCACATTCTTTCTGAGGTTTGAGAGACACACACGTAGTCCTCCGACCGTTGGGGCGCCACAGATGACATGAAAACTATACTTCTCCATTCCTCTCGGTCTTCTGCCCTACGCATAGCATCGCCAAGTTTTAATCTCGTCCATTCTTTGATGTTATCTTCCCATCTTTTTCTCTGTCTTCCTCTTGTGTAGGCCTATATATAAATCGATATAGGTTAAAAAAATAATTGAGTATTAAAATAATATATCTATCAATATATGTTTCCTACCTAATAACGTGTGTGTGTGAGAGAGAGAGAGGTTGGGGGGGGGGGGGCAAAGAGGGATGATCCAAAAAGTAGTCGATAGTCTTATGTCATCCAAACACCAGTTGGTGAAAGTATACTAACCATTAAATTTTAATATGCAACTCCCAGGTCCCAGCTAAAAGAACAACAATAGCAAACACTTGACATGACCAGTAAAACTGAAAATACCGGTTGTTAAAAGAATAATGTCAACATGTGTTTTGGAGCTCGTAAAAAGTACACGATTGATGTACAGCTGCGACCTCAAAAACAGAACTTCCCGGCTGGAAAGGAGAGATGTGTGTGCGCGTGTGTGTATGTGTGTGTGTATGTGGTGGGGGGGGAGGAGGGGGTAAGGCCAAACAAAATGCAGGCTTAGCACGCTAAAGTTTCTTGTAATGCGATCTAGTCACACCGTTTATAATAATTTGTTCAACGGATAAAAGTCGAAGTTATCCCGAGAAACGGTGCAAACATGAGCAGAAAATATTTTCAAAAATTAGAACCCCCCCCCCCCCCCCGATATTTAGGGTTCTTCTACATTTAAATGGGAACCTTTGTCTTCAAAGAGTGCCTCACTACTCTTCTGCTATACCTTCTTTACTTTATGAACTTTAATAACATTATTTTCTACTTTTTAGTGCGTTTAAATTCGTCTTCGTTAGAAAGCTTTTTTAAAACAATATTTGAAAAAAAATATCATTATTATTATCTTTGTACTTAAACGTTTGGAATTTGACAAATTCAAAGCTATCCCAATATTACCTTTTTGCATTTCCCCACTGGGTAGGTAAAAGCCGGGATATGAAGCCATATAAATATCGGGGAAAAGGAGCTAGGCTTAGAGAGTAGTTCAGAGGTTTAGATTTATGATATTTGTAAAGGGGAGAATGGTGTGTGTATGTGTGTGTGTGTGTGTGTGTGTGTGTGGGGGGGGGGGGGTTATGCCCCATCCATCAACAGAAAAATCAAAATACACAGGCGATACACAGGCAATCACGAGGTAAGGAGCACGCATGTGCTAGCTCAGAGGTTCCCAAACATTTCGGACCAATGTTTCCTTGTTGCATCCCGATGCGCCATATTCAAATATTCGAACAAGATCCCTGCGAAATAAAGACATATTAACCAAAATTAATGCTCACTGACACTGTTTAGTGAAAACCAATCCAATTAATCATAGCAATATTCAGATGATAAAATCTACGAAAAGCTTTTTTTTACAATAAGACTAACAGCTCAATATGTTAGAAAACACTATATAAATTCAAACCATTGCAAAGCGTCACCTGGTAACCTTCCTTAAAGTCTTCTGCAAATTAAGTTACTATTATGTGAGTTACGAGTTTGCACCAAAGCTCCTAGTTGTCAGCGTAACCTCAAATTATAAAATAAGTTAACACTTCGCCCCGGCGCCCCTATCAGGACGCTGTGGCTCGCCAAGGTGCCGTGGCGCACAGTGTATGAACCGCTGTGCAGCTAGGCTTAGCGCCCTCTTTTGATGGCTAAAACACACAGTGCACGTTTCACTGAGCATCAAAACAAACACGCGCACGTTGTAAACAACAACACCAACACACAGAGTGTTCGGTAGATGCACTCTTAGCAGATATGGCCCCAGTGATTCATTCAGACATCTCCCTGGAAAAGGGGGGGGGGGGAATGCCCCCGTAGCCCCCCGAGAAAAATGTGTAACACAATAAAGTAAAACTATAGGCTTATTAAAAAAAGCACAAACTTAATGTTAATTTCATGATATATTAAAAAGAGAAGTTAAATGGAAGGCCTAACTGTCACCGATTGAAATGAGTGAAATAGTGCAGTCATCAAATAAGGTAATAAGGGGGGAGACTGCAATCAGGTTAGCACAATAGGAAATAAGTAAAACACAGTAAGGTTAAACCTGGAAAAGGGAACGCAACAAAACAACGAACGTGTCGGCAGGAAGCCTTCATCGGCGAACAAACAGAAAAAACGAATAAAATTAAAAAATAAAAAAAATAAAAAAATATTATAGCACTTGAATGTGTACAATGTAATCATTATACAAATTGAATGTTTACAATGTAATCAGTACACAAAATGACTGTGTATAATGTAATCAGTACACAAAATGAATGTGTACAATGTAATCAGTACACAAAATGAATGTGTACAATGTAATCAGTACACAAAATGAATGTTTACAATGTAATCAGTACACAAAATGAATGTGTACAATGTAATCAGTACACAAAATGAATGTGTACAATGTATTCAGTACACAAAATGAATGTTTACAATGTAATCAGTACACAAAATGACTGTGTATAATGTAATCAGTACACAAAATGAATGTGTCCAATGTAATCAGTACACAAAATGAATGTGTACAATTTAATCAGTACACAAAAGGGGTTGTTTAGCTTTCTATTTCACACTCATTTAGAGATGTTTAGTTTTTTATATTATTAATGCTTGCGAATCGGTAAAATTGGTAGCATTGCATTTGTATTTAGCTCAACACTCATGGAAACGACTACATTTAAAATATTATATTTATAAAGAAAGATCATAATTAACACACTTCCCGCATTTGATTAAGAAATAGACATTTGAATAAGATTGTCACTGTTTAATTACTAAGATAAGATGCTATTATTTTATTGATCCAAAATAAATGGAAATGTGGGTACTGATTACATTGTACACATTCATTTTGTGTACTGATTACATTGTACACATTCATCTTGTGTGCTGATATATATATATTTGATGAATCTCATTTAGCGCAGTTATCAGGAATTTTCATAGAGATTGCTCTCCCCCACCCTGTTCAACATCTTCTTAGAGAGAATTATGTCAGATGAACTGGAAACGCATGTAGGGACAGTCAGCATTGGTGGCAGAACAATCACGAACCTACTCTTTGCGGATGACGTAGACGGACTGGCTGGAAGCGAAGAAGAGCTAGCCAACCTTGTAAAGCGTCTCGATAAGACTTCAGCGTCCTTTGGCATGCAAATCAGTGCAGAAAAGACAAAAATGATGACGAATAGCACCACTGGCATCGCCACTGAAATTAAGGAAAGATTAGAGACAGTTGGCAGCTTCAAGTACCTCGGAGCAATAGTCGCGGAAGAAGGCTCCAAGCCCGAATTGATGGTCAGGATTGCGCAGACCACAACAGCACTAAAGAGGCTGAAGAAAATATGGAACGACAAAAATATATCACCCAGCATCAAAATCACGCTGAAGCGCTCATTAATCCTCTCCATCTTCTTGTATGCCTGTGAGTCCAGGACATTAACAGCAGAACTTGAAAGGAAAATAAAGGCGATGGAGATGAGATGTTTCAGCGGCATTCTTGGCATCTGCTATAGAGACCATATCACCAATGAACAAGTGAAAGAAAGGATTCGTCAAGCAATTGGGCAGTACGATGACCTCCTGGGGTCTGTAAAAAAGCGCAAACTTGAGTGGTATGGCCATGTGACCAGAAAACAAGAGCTCGCCAAAGAAATCATGCAGGGCACAACTAGAGGAGGAAGAAGAAGAGGAAGACAGAGAAAAAAATGGGAAGATAACATCAAAGAGTGGACGGGATTAAAACTAGGCGATGCTATGCGTATAGCAGAAGATCGAGGGGAATGGAGAAATAACGTTTTCATGTCATCTGTGGCGCCCCAACGGTCCAAGGACTAAGGGACATGATGACGCTGATAAAATAAATGAATTAGGCTAAGACTAAGATTAAGATTAAACTATTTCATTTTGAGTTGAAACATTCTAATTCTAATGGCTTAGGCTTGAACTTGACTTTAGAGCTTTTCTTAGTGGCAGTCCATGAATTTCTGTAGATTTTTTAATTCAGCTGGATCTTGAAAATTAAATCCCATTCAAGGTAAATTAAATGAAAACAACATACCTGTATTTCCTTGCACTCTTGACTGTTTTGTGTCTTTTGTGGCACAATTATAATAATTATATGCAACACAGAAAGGTATTCTCTTCTACTTCTGCAGACGTGAAGCAAAGATGAGGTGTACGTGCTCAAGGGCATTCACGCTGCGTGCTAGCTTCACACTTTCACACGCTCTATGGGAGTTTTATTCCATGAAATCAGCGTCATCATATTTGCTTCGCCGTCCCCTTTACAAACAGGAAAAAAACGTATTTTTGGGTGGCTGGGGCTGAAAATTGGAAAGAATGTATTGTCATCGGAAAAGAGTCTATGTGCCAAGTTTCAGCTGGATAGGATGACGGGAAGTGGGTTCATTTGCCGTCGGATTATTTTGCTAGCCAGCCAGCATCTGACAAAAGCGAAGTTAATATAAAGGATTTAAAAATAGTTTTTGCGAAGAAGTTTTTTCGATTTATTTATTTACTTAATTTTTGTAGGAACATCTAGACCAAAATTCATAAATTTGTCTTTTTAAATCGAGAAATTTTGAAAATAAACATGCTTAAAGTAGATCAACTAGATATAAAGTAGATCAACTAGATATTAATATAAAGTAGATTAACTAGATATAACAAATCAGTTCCTTGATTTGAAAGTTATCTTATTAATATAATAATTGAGCCATTCATAAAGAATATAGGCCTATTTTTTAATGACTTGACTGTTTTAAATAGCCATAAAAGATCTATATATAAAATATCCCTACAAAAATATGTTAAAAATTATTCTAGTAAACTCAGCAATTTTTTAAATTCGAGTGTATGCAAAAAATAGTCTAATTAACATAACTTTGTTTCTTTTTCTTTCAATGATTATAACAATCTGAGAAATTTTTTTTTAATGCTACGCGCCGGTATGACATCTTAAAACATTTTTTTAAAAAACGTGATGTTTAAATATTCATTAATTATTAATGTATGTAGGCCTATGAAGGATGAATTTTGAATTTATCAAAAACATTCCGGGAAAGGTTTCAAAGCTCGAATTAATTGTTGCTCCCCCTTTTCCAAGTTACACCATCGTACCTACTACAATTAGAAAACTATGGATAAACTGAGCAAATCTCAAGTTGATGGTCTGGAGTTCAATCCCCAACAAAGCCCAGTCAAGCAAACACACCACCAGCAGCCAGTGTTTCTTTCAGAAATTTTCCCCCGAGGGGGCACTTTTGACGCTCGGGGGGGGGGGGGGGCAGTGCCAGTTTTTCAGTGGCCAGAGGCGTAGCTAAGGGGTGGCAGATGGGACATATGTCCCCGGGCGCCAGACTAGCGGGGGCATCTCTATAGTGTTAATGGATGAAAATAATAGGTTTCAGAGTTTAGCCAGGGGGGAGGGTGTAAAAATGAATCTTGTCCCCTGTCATCAAAGACTCACGTCAGTGACGTAGAAGTGAGGAGGGGGGCGAACATTTGGTCTTCCCAGGTGTCATTTTTTCTTTAGATAGAGCGGCGGGATTTTCGGACATCTGCAGAGTTTCTATCGAGAAAGGTAGCGTTGCAAAAAAGTTAACCCACCTGGGGTGGCGCTAACGCTAGGCACGCCGCTGGGCAGTGTTTATATCAGCACCAAATTTGGATGTCATGGCAAGTAATTTTATCGGGAAGTAGGGCAGCAGAAAATGTGTGATTGTTTAACAATCAAAAGGTGCATTTTGGAGTATACATGATTCGAATGTTTTGATAAGACTTTCATTTGATCGGGGAGGCATTATGGCGACCAGTGCCAGACACAAACTAAATTCATTTTGGTTGTGGTGTGCCGAAGAAAATCATTTGACACAAGATTAGATTCAACCAGTTAGTCACATTGATCGACGTCAAGGAAAAAAAAAAGGGGGGGGGGTAGCAGAAATTGAGGAATCCGAAGAGTTTGAGCAAAAGTGGGGGCAGGGGTCACCTTAATTTAAAAATAATAAATTCAAAATGCAGTGATGATTGTGGTGCAAATTTTTCTTCTTCTTTTTCTGTCTATTAAGGGCCCACGATCAATTTATTGATCATTATGGCTCCTATGAATGTAGATGGGATTTGCAATGTTTCTGTGCCTGGTGTTGATGCGGATATTTCACTGGTAACAAGAGTTACCTAGTGAGGGTATCATGCACTGTATTCAACGTATTTTTAAGACAATGTGTGAAGGAGCATTTCAAACGTTCATATATTTACTGTTAGATGTCTCGTAGAAAATGCTAAGAATATATCAACATACACCAACTATATGTGGACTATAAATCAGGTTATGATAGCATAGACAGGAAATACATGAACGATGCTGTGCTGTAACTTGGAGTCCTTAACAAACTTACCCGACTCATACATATGACGATGAATAACTACAAAAGTAGAATCAAAGTACAGAGGGAGTACTTGAGGGAGTTCCCAATCAATCTGGGCCTCAGACAAGGAAATCCGTGTATCCTTTTCAACATCACTTTAGAAAAAAGCATTAGAAACATACGTGTGAGCATCTGAGAGGTGGTACAGAACAACCATAAGGAACTTTATAAAGCCAGCCACTTCAATACCTGGCCTACACAGACGATATAGCGCTACTTGGTAGAAACAGCATTGATGATATAATTAAAACTTTCAGGGAACTTGAAGATGTGACGGTCAAATCTGGTCTTGATGTAAATAAAGCGAAGGCAATATTTATGATAATGTCAGGAAATACGCACTGATGACTTCATCAATATGAACATCTACGCCTTTGAGAGGGTAGCTACTTTCAAAGATCTAGGGGTGACTATAAATCAAAAACTACTTCAAAACAAAAATCTCGCTAAGGGAACAAAGAAGGCAGTATACACCACTATCACAAGACCAGTAGTGAGACTTGGTTCCTACCAGAAAAGCAGAGAACCTGTTAAATATATGACCCGATGATAGACAATTTTGTTTTTAGGAATCCGTACAAACTAAGAGCTATATCAATTGTACAAATACCCATCCATAGTCACAACAATATAAAAAAGGGCAGACTGCCCTAGGCAGGACACATTGAAAGGATGCCGGATTCTGGAGCAACAAAAACGATCTACAGGCAGAAACCTAGGGGCAGACGGCTCACCGGTCGACCAAGACTGAGATGGATTGACGATGTAGAGAATGGCTTACAAAGGTTGGGGTTCGCACATGGAGTTGTTAAGCGATGGATCGATCCCAATGGAAGAATGGGATGGAGCAGGCCAGGGCCCTAAATGGGATGAAGCGCCACTGATGTAAACATTTCAGACATTTGGGTGGGAAGCGCTAGAAATAACGATAATAACAGGACATCACTAACTCTTCCACCAGCACAATATTAAATAAATTCAGTCCAATTGGGATCCCTTAGGGTATGTTTTTTATCGAGAGATACTCCTTAGCTTAGATTCGCCCCTTAAAACTTTATAGGGCCCGGAAATTTTTTGATAAAAAATGCAAGAATGCATTTTTCTTTAAAATACCGTAGTTAAATTTAGTTTCGCATCATTAAACACTTAACTGCAGAGCAACAGGAGAGATGCTAGTTAAGATTTTATGTGTCATTTATCATAAGAGACATCGTACAAGCGACGTCTCTGCTTGAAATTGAAAAGTAATGTATTTTTAAAGTTATTATTTTAAAATATTTATGGGATCAACTACATAAAAATAATGAATTTACTATAAAATATTTGTAAAATTAAGAAAAAAGACTTCCTTCCAAAAAAGGTATCCATCCCAAAAAAGAAATGCTAAAATAGTTTTACATTTTGAACGAAAATGAAAAACCAAAAACATACGTTTTTTTCAAAATATTTCCAAGTTTCACCATAGTCAAAAAGAAAAAAAACTTTTCTGTACAAAAGGCTATAGAATATATCTTTATGGGTTTTCAAAATTGGTATTTATTTATAAATCAGATGTAACCGATATAATTGTTTAGAAGTCAAGAATTGTTTACAAAAGACTCATATATTTATTAATGTGTGATTTTTTTTCGTATAAATTATTAAAGTTTCAATTCTCAATATTCAGTTGATTTAAATGTTAATTAAGAAATTTAGACTACTATAATTTGCTTCAGATCATTACAACTTGCCTCTTTGATATTATACTTGAAAACAATTTTTTTACCAATTCCATATAATTTTTTTTTAACTACTACCAAAAATGGCATTTACAAGATAATCGAAATACTCAAATTTTTTTTATTCGTTGTTTAAATATATATTATATTCTTTCTACTGGATTATCATCTTAAAATATTTTTTTTAATAGTTCAAACAGCTGGGGAAGATTGTTTATTATTATTATATTAACAGAGAAAAGACATTGGGGATTTAATAAATAAAGACTTTTTAAAAAAAATCATTTTACTCTGTTCCCGAAACTGTGTTAAAAAATTAGAAAAACTCGATTTAATCATTATGATGAAATGTCCACTATTTGTATGTAACCGCTAAATTCCTAATTTTTTGTTTTAAAATTATTATTTTTAAATTTTCATTTTATCTATGTCAGCATACATCTATGGAATCTACTACATTAAAATGTTTGCTAAAAATGATTTTTTAAAGCATGATGCTATTATACAATATAATTTAAAAACAGATTGCACATGTTTATTTATTAGGAAGAACTATATTTAAAAAGTATTTCAACTTTTGCAGCTGCAAAATGTAATTAAATAAAAGATACCGATATTTGCGAATCAGAAAAAGTAAGATTTAGCTTATGATCAGGAGCGGCCAATTTTCAAAACAATACCATATTTATAATCGATTTCTGCGAGCCTGTAACAAGATTAACCTGAACGCTATGGATCATCAATATATATCGAACAAAGCGTTATTTTATTTGTTCCAATAATTGTAATCGATTAAAGGCACATATTTCAATAACTTTTAAAAAATTTATAAAAAGTAAATTTACAATAGTTTTTTTTTTATTATTATTTTTTCTTACACATTTTCCCCGGGGGGGCACTTGACTTGCTCCGGGGGGGGCAGTGCCCCCCCGGAGGTATGCCTGAAAGAAACACTGCCAGCAGCCCGGGTGGATGGGACTCGTTAACCTTGGACAGCAACTCATCTAAGAGAAGGCAACTCTGAATTCAAACCCGGCGATGGAGTCCCGTAGGCGGATAACATTGATACATTCCGGCAACTCCCGGGTGGATGGGACTCGTTAGCCTTGGACGGCAACTCATCTAAGAGATGGGACTCGTTAACCTTGGACGGCAACCCATCTAAGAGATGGGACTCGTTAACCTTGGACGGCAACCCATCTAAGAGAAGGCAACTCTGAATTCAAACCCGGAGATGGTGAGATGGAGTTCACATGCGCCTAACAGGCAGCAGTGATGCCTCTCGAACATCGAACATCGGAGCGCCGTGAGCATGCTACCATAGCATGGAATGAGCGCTATATAAGTACTCCAATCCAATCCAATATTAAAAATTATGATTTAAATTTAATGAAAAGCACACCTCCAGTGGCGCCACAACTGGAATGAATTTAGTTTTTGGCGTTTATAGATGCATGACAACCCCCCCCCCCCCCTTTTTTTCCAGATCAAATTCTCTGAAAGAAAAACTAGCTGTGGCAGAGGTATAACTATATGTATACACGTAACCTTTCACCTCCGCCATTGCATACGATATGTTGCCTGCTTGAGGATGACGTGAGTAGGCATACCCATGCACCACATTCCCTCCAGTTGTCCAGAAATCATGAGTTTCAAGGGGCATCTGTTTATTTGGCCAAGGACGCATGAAGGTAAATGGAGTGGTTTCACCCTTTTTCTTTCTTTCAAAACTCTCCTCACAGAACTTTTGTGTATAGATCTGCCAATGTATGCACGCACAGCACGACCGTTATAAAAACATCCACACTGGTAACAACATTAGAATGCGCAAGGAGTTGGTGCTGCTCAGATATTACAAGACCAGTGATGCTGGCACGCCAAAATGACTAAAGATGGACTGGATGATAACGAAAAGTTCAGTTCTTGCTATTATGCAAGTTAGTCACGTGTGTTCATACTATTCTTAGTGCCCCTTGCACCCATTCACAAGCTTCGTGCAATTTATCAACTGTTCACCTATATCTTAAGAGTCCACAGACGGGTTTCCCAACAGTGTTATCTCGCTTGGATGTGCCTGACAGAAGTCAGAAAAGAAAGATTACCAAGCTCTGTTTACAGTTCACTTACCTTTTGACTACTTGTCTCTTGATAAAAAAAAAACAACGTTTTATCCAAATGTCATAGCATCAGAAATTATTTGCAGTAAATTTCTGAAAGCACAGCTTATTTCAGAGCAAATATGTTTTGAAGGGTTGGCCTATATAACTGAAACAGGTTTGAGAGGACAAGATATGATGAACAGATATGTCGATAAACCATAATAGCGCAAAAACAACAGGGTTCTTAACTGGTCATTGCTATACTAACAGGTACACTTGGAACATTTTGGCGACTTAGGTGTTAATGCCACGAAGTATGTTAAATGAAAATGGTTTTCCAGTTTTTAAACCAAAAATCAATTATAATTTTCAAAAAGCAATTTCGGAATTATTTTTTTAATTAAAACATCAAGATTAATAGAAAAAAAAAACAATGGGAATGATATGCCTTATTGGATTTTTTAATTTCAAAAATAATTTAAAAAGTAAAGATGATGCGTACTGCATAAAGTTGATTGGCTTCTAGTTTATCCTTCATGTATACGACAATTACCATACTTTGTAACCATACCAGCTGTCTGAAATTAAAGATCCATTGCGAATGGATTTTTGTTATGGCACCCGGTGGTCGCCTTGTTATTGCAAGCATTTATTTTAATTGTGCCATGACATTAACAAGTTGGCAGATGTAGACTCTAATAATTACACCCCCCCCTCCCCAAATGAAATAATATGTCTTATTTCTTAAGAAAAAATAAGTAGAGTAGCGCAGTTCCCATATGATTCAATATATTTATTAAATAATCAAGTCACTCAAGGATTCACATTTCATAAATACATTAGCCTAAACTTTAACTGTTATTCACTGCTTATTGGGGCAAAAAAGAAAACGACATTAACATCTTGCTTATAAATTCTGGCAATGTAATCCTAGTCAATTAAATTCTCCCAGTTCTGGTCTTGTAATTCTAGTCTATCTTTTAAATTCTCCCAGTTCTGGTCATGCAATTTTAGTCCATTAAATTCTCCCAGTTCTGGTCATGCAATTTTAGTCCATTAAATTCTCCCAGTTCTGGTCATGCAATTTTAGTCCATTAAATTCTCCCAGTTCTGGCCATATAATTCTATAGGAAATTAGCAAAACACAGTAAGGTTAAACCTGATAAAGACTTATCTTCTGCTGCCCTCTTGGATACTATTTCTGAGCTAAGTGCTTTATTATATATTTTTTGATACATTTTTTAATTTTATTCGTGTTTCTGTTTATTCGCTGATGAAGGCTTCCTGCCGACACGTTCGTTGTTTTGTTGCGTTCCTTTTATCAGGTTTAACCTTACTGTGTTTTGCTAATTTCCTATTGTGCTAACCTGATTGCAGTCTCCCCCATTATTACCTTTCATATAATTCTAGTCCATTTAAATTCTCCCTGAGGCACTGATAGGTGATAAAATTACCAGGATCCCACATTAAAATATTTCAAATTCACCAACATTTTACAATTAACAAAGATCAATCACAAATTGCAGAATTTATTTACACATCTCATTACCTACCAACTTACTTGGTACATGAAAAAAAAATTTCGACTAAAACTTTCAATGTTTTATAATTTCTCTCTACTAGAAGGAAAATAACAACAACATCAAACACCAATGAAAATTTGAAAACTAACTTAAAAACTTTAACAAATGCTTTTTTATGTTGATCCTGGGAGCAATAAATTCGTCCTTTGGCAGAGGGTGTTAGATTAATCGGAGCCAGCATGATCAATACATTGATTGTGGGCCCACAAGAAGAAGAGGCTTTAGAGATCAGTAATGAATTTTTACAGACTAACTTCTATAACTCACTTGAGTTGATTTATCCCTAAATTATGAACAACATTTCAGAAAATATTTCTGAATGTCAACTTCAATTGAAAAGAGTTCATCATGCTTCTCTATTTAGCTGCAGAAATAATATTTCCTAGAACTGTTACAAGCCATAAAAAGAAACAAAGAATTGCAACTATACTTTAATTAGAAAAACAGAACAAGCCATATCTCTCAATTTGATTTGTAATAACTTTAATAACACATTTTCATTTTTGTCTCTTGAAAGCAAACTTGTACTGAGCGGCCGTCTCCTTTGTCTCTTGCTGGACACACTTTTTTTTACGTGATTTATCCTGAGATAAAATATAAATCTTATGTTATATGTATAAACATTCAAAATCCATTGTCAATCAAAGTTTCAAATATCACAAGCATTTTGGTGTTAAGTTCAAACAAGGGAAATAAGAAATCCAGGGAAGTAACTCAATGAACTTACCACCCCATGAACTTTGGCGTCAAGTTTATCTGCAATTATTTTTAACTCTCTGGCTCGATCTATTCTCCTTGCCATTTCTTTGTATGCAGCATCTTTAGAGTCCATCACCGCCTACAAGTATTTGATTAAAAGGTTAGAGCATTTTCTTATCAACACAAGAAAGTAATTAAAAAACAAATGACAATGTCAGATGTTAATGACAAGAGAAATTTACTAATTTATTTTCGCCATCAGCTGATGAAGGAAAATACAATGGTTGTAAAAAGATTTGAATTTTCACTATTATGCTCATCAATGACATTAAAGAAAGGATTATACACTAATAATTTTTAGACTTTTCATAGTAGTTATGAATTATAAGATTTCATTTGATTCCTGTATTGATACCGTACATCAAATTGTATCTATTATAATTTCACTAGTCAATATACCTGGCATTGCATGGGATTGCATTCGGATAAACAACAACAACTTCTACAGCCTTTTAATTAACATTGAACTTAAGCTCCAAGTTAATAAATAATCACCCCATAGTAAAAAAAAATAAATGAATTAACTTCTCCAATAAAAACACTTTTAAAATAACTTTTGTTCCCCGATGGGATTTAGTTACTAATGGAATCCGGATCCCATTTCATTTGGGATTCTATGCCACCGTGATCCCTTTTCCAAATGGGAGTCCATATCCCATTTGGATCCTGACCTCATTTGGGATCCTGACCACATTGGAATCCTGATACCGTCTCCTAATTGGATCCCATTTTGGATTACGATCCCAATTGAGAACTCATTGTCATTTCATTTCCAATGGAATATGACCCCACTGGGATTCCAACCCCGATTGGTTTACGTTTCCAAATGGGATTCTATATCACATAGGAATCCCATTTCCCATTGGGATCCCGACCCAGATTGGGATTCCATTTCCAAATCGGATCTCCACCCCATTGGGATGGGATCCCTTTTCCACATGGGATCCTGGCCCCTGTGGGATCCCAACCTAATTGAGATACCATTGGGATCCCTTTTCCAAGTAGGATACCATTTTCCATTTTTTTCCCATTTACTCCGTTAGGATCCCGTTTCTTGGTGGGATCTCGTTTACCGATAGGATCCCTATTTGATCACGTCACTCAGTGAGATCGTGTATCTCATTGGGATCATGTTCCCATTGGTACTTTGCTCCCGGTAGAATTATGAAGGGTCTGTTTAAAAAACATCTTATGAAAGTATAGAAGAAATAAACTGACATTTCAATAAGCTTTAAGATTCCATTACATAACTCCATACAATTTAATATCCTCCTCCAAACGTGTAAAAATGACTTTTCTAAGTAATTATTTTCCGAATACAAAAGAATAAACAACTAAATGCACTACTATAACTATAGCACATTTAAGTTGAAAGAGTTTTGCAAGAGATGGGGCCACATAAAAATCATTCAGATAAATTTGTCCCATTAAAATCTATTTAATAATGCCACAGGTATAGCTTTTTAGAGGCATTGAACTTTCTGGAAAATTCTAGATTAAATATTATTAGTTTTAGATCTATCGATATTTCAATATGGACGATGAAGTGTATTGCTACCATATTAGGCCTATCTCCATAAATTCACATAGAACCTATAGTGTTATCTGGGCCTATTGATATTTAAATTGCTTATGTGAGAAAAAATGAAATGGGGCCCCAGGCCCCATGGGCAGGCCCCATGGGAATGGATATTATGAGTTCAGTACTCAGTTAAGTTTGGTCAAGATCCATCTATTCATAAAGGAGTATTTGTTGTTAATTTTATTTAAAGAGCTCATATTTAAAAAAGGAATGTTGTTAAAAGTTCATAACCCCTTAAGAGTTTCTTCTGGATAATGATGGATATATATGCCAAGTTTGGTCAAGATCCATCAATCCATGTAAAAGCCTTTGTGGAACAAAGCCACACATTTTCACTTTTATTTATATATATATGATTAATACTGTCAAATAACATTCCCAAAAAGAAGTAAAAAATCCTCATTTTCCTTAAGTACCTTTATATATTATGGACAATATTTTCTATGGTTAAAAAATAATAATGTGCTTCTCAACCCTTTAACTCTTACTTAATGGAACCAGTTAAAACAGTGTTTCTCAACTTTCCTAATGCCGCAACCCTTTAATAGAGTCTCTCATACTTTGGCGACCCCCAACCACAAAATTATTTTTGTTGCTACTCCATAACTGTTAGTATTTGTGTTTTCCGATGGTCTTAGGCGACCCCTGGAAAAGGGTCATTCGACCCCCAAAGGGGTTGCAACCCACAGGTTGAGAACGGCTGAGTTAAAAGAAAGTAGTTTATTGTTCCTCTCACAATATGTTACAATGAAGGCCAGGCGCCAGATTTAAAAAACAAATCATATTCATGATCAAAGAGTCTCTCCTTGAAATTATGTGCACTCAACACATTCCTCATGAGCCAGCCAGAACCTAAGTGTTTCTGTGACATTCAATCATTTGCACTCTACTAGTAGAGAAACATTGTTCAAAGTCTACTTTAACTTTAACATTTTTAAGTACAGAAACTGACATAAACCTAATGAAGACAGTTAAATAAAAAACCACTGAACCAACTCTGTCTGACCAGACATGCGTATGTGGAGACAGATGGCTGAGAATCTCTATAGAAGTTAGCACAACACACAGTTGTCATTATCCCTAATCATCATGAATAATTGGTTAACTTTTTTGGTTATAAAGATAAGTCCCCTTGCCTTTAACTGTTCAATATCTAGGGAAAATGTTCCTGTCTTCAGAGCGTCCAACTTGGGTCTGTTGTAAGCTCTGTCCACAAATGCAGGATGAGTGTCGAAAAATTTGGCAGCGTCAAAGTTTTTGGCTAAAAGATAAACAAACTGAAGTTTATTTATGGGTGGCTTCAAGAAGCTTTATTTGAATTAAAGCCTCCAAAATACGCACTGGATTCTTATGTGACTTAAAATTATATTTTCTAAAGGGGAGGTGTCATTAAAACTTTACACTGTTTGCGACAATCAGTTTATCTCATCAAACACCGATTAAATAGACCAATCAAGACAGCAAGTAAAATCACACAAACAAAAAACAATCTTAACTTTCTGAACTATTTGAGGTAAGATGATGATGTAAAACTAAAAAATGTTTGGAGGATACATCCCAACATCTTCACCACAGGTACCTAAGATCATCTAAAATCAGGATGAATTCTTTCCCTTAAAGTTAGAACCAAAAGAAAAATTCTTTTGTTCCCCCATCTGTCAGAATTTACCAGCGTGCTCCCCATGCGGTTACAAAATCTAAATGATTAATTGACGGATCAATTAAATCCTTATTGTCACTAAGAGAGTGAAGTTTTGTGGTTTAAGGTGGATGACTTTTACACTTGAGAAATACTAGATATCTTGTGTTTAGATTGCTCTAGTTTTAAAATATTGTCTTGGTAAGAATATTTATTTATCTACGTGCTGAGAATGAATACTGGTATGTAGAATATAATTATAAAAATTTACATTTATTATGTATCAATAAAAGGATCTAGTCTATCTTAACATTTGGCTGAGAACTGTTATTGTACTTTAAAAGTTTAAGTTACACTTACCATCTTCCTTAGAGTCCACAAAGATTATGTGTGAATTTTTCTTTTGATCACTGTCAATCATGTGAAGAGTTTTCTTCAACTTTTCTATTTTCTAAAGAAAAGTTATGACAACTAAAGTAGAGCAAAACATTATCATGTAATTGAATTATTAATCTTTATTTAAAGCAGATTCTACAATAACATTTTAAGGCTCATGAAGACAAACTGATTCAGAACATATTTTAAATTATATATTTATTATGGGGAGTAAGTAAAGTATGGGGAGGAATGCATTCAGTTGGAAGCAATATGAAATAAACTACACAGAATAGGGAAAACATGAAAGATCAAAAACATGTATCACTTCTTTCACCTATAATGTATGCATGCACAGTAGAAGTTGTAAGACAAAGGTGCTGATTATTTTTGATAACAAATTTGAATATGACAAGCAATTTCTGAAATATTAAAACATATGAGATATGGCATGGCTAAAATTGGATGGAAATTGACATTTTTAGGGTGTATGGGACACAGCATCGTAGATACTAAAAGATGTATGTTAACAAGTGTACTTGCAACATAAATTTGATCATTTTTTGGTGTACATTTACACTCTATAGGATTACAAGGGTTATAAACTGAACTGTTACTATTTTACAAAGGTCGATGCCATAACCTGTGGCAATTATGTGAATCTGTCTTTGACGTAACCTGTGGCAGCTACATGAATCTGTCTTTATATTTACCTTAAGTTCTTTGGAAAGTCTGTACAACACGTATCTTTTGTCTTGAGTTGCCATCAACTTCTTTTGCTCCTCTGTCACCACAGGTTCAGCTGTTTTCCGTAACCTATGTTCTCCATCCTGAAAATTGATAGTGTATATTGGACATATGGAACCAGAATGTTAAGACTGCACATCATTTGTATTGCTCTTTTTATAGTATAGTTTAAATATTACTTGAAAGCCATACCCTTGTACGTAAAATTTAATGGAACGAGCATTTTTTTACCATGTAAAAAAGGTAACTATTTCCTGAAGAAAAAAGAAACATTATCTTTCATGCAAAAAAAAAAAAAAATTAAGCAGCTTAAAAAACTATTTAAGTAATTTAATAACATCTCTACAAGAAATCAACAAATAGTTTATTAGTTACTTTAAATTGTTAACAGATGACAAATATATTTCATAACTCATCCAAATATCCTACCAATTTCTTTGTCCTTGTCATATTGAAGTAAAATTCATCTGGATTCCTGTCCTCAGCTTTCCTCTTAAGTTTTTTAATTGTGTCCTCTTTTTTGTGAAAATCTCTGTAATTCAAAACATTAACTAAAACATTTAATTGCATAGTTGAAAAACACCAGTCTTCTAGACATCAAATGAAAAATCAACGGCTGAAGCAAAAACAGGGCTAATCTTATATGTACAGTTAAGTTTAAGACTGAGATACAGAGGAAGTTACAAATAAATATAAATGATTCAAAATATAAATTTTCAATTGTTTTTGTTTAAAATTAAGATTTCTAAGGATTATTACTTACCTCGCTCTTTCTCTGTAGTCTTTTTTTCTTTCGAGCATCCCTAAATGTGCCCGTTCTTCAGGCTACAGGAGCACAACAAAAATTGATTAGCATTTTAACACCAAATATGTGCAGTCTGACTATCCTCACTTATCTCCTCATTGTGCATATAAATTATAAGATATGGATAATCACTCATATGAGATTAACTTAAAATTACAATGCATACTTGGCATGCATCAATATCAAATCATACAACTATACGATTAAATGCTCTTACTATTCTTTAGCTTAAACAACTTAGGCCTCTAGGGCCAATACTGAAATGGGAAATTTTGAATTTATTATATCAAGCTAATTTAAAGAAAAAATTAAACTCCTAATCTCAAAATGTAGTCGATGTTGACTTTGAATCAGAGCCGTCATTTAATGCTTGGTTTTGGCATTGGAGGCCCCTGCCCCTTTTCTGTTTTGCATGTTTTTGAACATCACAACTTTGGGTAAATTCAGACAATTGGTGCCATGACATATACTGTTGCCATTTTGGTTGCCACAACCGTGAACTTTTATAATTCACTGTCACTAAACCTAACCTGAACCCTAAATATATCCCTAAACCTAACCTGAACTTTAAATCTATCCCTAATGGCACCAATAGTCTGAATTAACCCTCTTTTTGATTTTATGTTTAACACAGACACTACTACTACATAGTAATAGTATTAGTATTATCGAGTTATGTCTAGTTACGAGTATGCCTATTATTATAATCTATGAATATGATCTTTTGATTGAGAATTGAGTGAGTCAGAGTGAGTGAGTGAGTGTAACACGATGACAATACAAAATAATATAATTATATTATTATATCATACAATTATATGGTGGGCCAATAGTATAATACATTATTATAATATGCTTAATTATTAATAATAAGCCTTCTTAAAATTAATCTATTATTAAATAACTAAACTCAATAATAAATAATAATAATTAATAATTCGAAGTGATTATTCGCACAGCTCTGCGGATAACGTTTGCCGTTATTTGAAGATTTTGGTCTGCCGATAACGCTCGCCGTTATTCGAAGATTTGTCTGCCGAACTATTTATTCTTTTTTACATTACTTCACTAATAAATGAATTTTTAAAAAAAATAAAAGAACGAATTTCCGTAAAACCATGGACTAACGCCTGCGTACACAGTAGCGGTTTATCTAGCAAACCTTGGACCTATGCCTGCGTACACCGCGGCAAAAATGTACCATTGACCTGGTTTTAAGATAAGGAAGTTGGATGTGAACTTGTGTGGTCTTGTGGTAGAGTATGCGCTAAGCGATTTACATTATCTGATCATATACTAGATGGGGATCAAATTTTACTTTTTTTTTCTTCTTCATTTTCATTAAAAGTTTATTTTATATTTAATAATTATGTTCATATGTAACAGTAGTTTTATGAGAATTTTAAAAATATTTTGTAGCAATTGAAATATTTTAAGTATATGCTGAATTTGAAAATAATAAGAAATGAGAAAACAAATAGAAAGTATGATATATAGGCATAGGTCCCTCTATTTACGCACTATACTATGGAAGGAGGAGGAGGTTGTTGATTTTGGATATTTTGCATACTGCTGCGTATAACAGTTGTCGGAGGGAAGGTGGGTTCGGCAGAAAGAACATACATTTAATCATTATCTTGCATTTTTTACACTCAAATACATCTATTAAAAAATTAAAGCCAATTTTAACCTAAAAATCTGTGCAATCAATAACATTTGTGGGGGTACGCCACAGGTTATGATTATCATTGATTATGATATAAAATGCGTTTCACTTACTAAGAAGCCAGATATAGGACCAATTAATTACTAAGAAATGCTCGCCCTTTACAAAATTGTGGAACTTACCCAAATATCTTCCTCCCAACCCCCAAAATAAATAAAATGTATCTTATCAAATTAAACAAAAAATATTACTATTAAAGTTTTACAGGAACGTCGTTCCCTTGTGTTCATGCAGGACTCCAGCCCTGCGCACAATGAAAATATCAGTTCTACTTTTGTTTAATCTTGCAGGTATTAATAATTTTTAAATAAATAGTTTTCAGTTTTTACAATAGTTTAAAATTAAAATTACAAGTACCGCATAGAGTTAAAGACTGGCAAAAAAGACCAAGGATTTGCTGCTTTTACAGCAGCGGTGTACGCAGGCCAACGACCGTGGTTTTGCTAGTAGTGCCGGACATTATTTTTTGTCAAAACATTCATTCAATGAAATCACACTTACACTCCCCCCCCCCCCCCCCCCCGGGCACTTGGAATATGATCTTAATTACTCCTAGAAATTTTGTCAAAAATTTCAGTCTGCCGATAACGCCCTGCATTATTCGAAGATTTCGGTCTGCCGATAACGCTCGGCATTATTCGCAGAGCTGGGCGGATAACGCTTCCCTTAATAATTAGCTATCATCGAAAATTGGTAGTTATTATTTATGTTACATACAAAATATATATTTAAAGGATTCTACGCCTCGGGCATACCTGTGGACGTTCTCTGTGAATTTTCTGGACTTTATTTTTCTTAAAAGACGACATTTTCTCAGATTAGTACTTTATCTTTTGCCTCTAAATTCTAAATATCCCAAAGATCCACGTGAAGGGTGAAAGCGAAAGTGTAAACAGTATGAGTGGTAATAGTTTTCCAGTCTCTAAGAGTGGAGAGCGTAGAGTTGTCAACTAAGATAAGCACAGAAATATGTCAACTTTCACTAAAAGTAAAAGAAATAAAGCCTATCTAATTAATTATAGCTTTTGTAAATTATCAATAAATTTAACAAATGCTTTAGCACCAAAAATGTGAAACAAGAATTATTTTGATTACGTCATTCCCCTTTTAATTTATTTGTATTAATTAAAATATAAGTCAATTAGTACTGACTTGATCCATACCCCCCCCCCCCCATTTTTCCCCTTATTGGCGACCTGAAAATCCTTTGAAGTAACTATCTTAATCCTTATCTTTAACGTATTTTATTTTGAATAAATATTTTTAAAATATGTTTTAATTTAAAATTTTATATTTTTAAATGTTTTCCATTTATTATCCTACAAAATGCTAACTTTTACCGCAAAAATAATAATATAAAAAATACATACACACCGTATTATCCCGCACATAGCCGGGGGCTCACTGTATTTTACTTAACTGGCAAAAAAAAATTTATTTTATTGAAAGTAACAGTTTAATATGAAAACAAAAACATTCTAGATGTTAATATTTCAAAACCAAAAGGATTTTTTTTTGAAATAGTGCTTTAACCCATGTTAGAGCGGGAACTTCCGACTGGACGACCGCATTTGTGACAAAGACGTAGAGCTACAAGAAAGATATGAATAAGGTCGGCCTTCGGTAACTATCTGTCAAATAAGGAGTTAAAGTAATTAAGGGTGCAATACGTTAACCGTGCTCACAGAAGAGTCAACAATAACGCTTAAAATAAGGCTAATGAAATACTTATGCGGAAAGTGAAGCAGGTGCTCTCATTTGAGCCAAGTTGCATTTGAGAGCAACATAATTGGCTTTTAAAGATTGAGGACTGCTGACGAAAATAGCACATTTAAAAATTAGATGAACATTTTTACTAAACTTGCATGCAAGTAACTCACTTTATAAGAATCCCAATTAAAGCTCCCCCCTCCCCCCCCCCCCCCCCAAGACTCACAACTGAACATTGTTTTCACGCCCCTGAACTATCTGAGTATTCTAATGACCCACCAGCTTTTACACCGCAGATTTACTACACCAACTATGTCAGAAAAACAATATTACCCATCAGAGGCACTTGCGATGTTTGTTTTTTTTAAAAAAGAATATCATTTAGCGCACTATCGGGAATTTTATTTCGTGAAATCAGCAGCATCCCATTTCCTTCGTTTTCCCCTTGAAAACAGGAAAAACTGTGTGTGTGTGGGGGGGGGGGACAGGGACACTGAAAAATTTGATAGGATGTGTTATCATCGCTAACGAGTCTATGTGCAACGGTTTAGCCCGATATGTTGACTGGAAGTGGGTCAGTTAGCCATCTGAAGATTTTGTCAGCAAGCCACGAACAAAAGCTAAGCTACGTTCTCATATCACAAATAATGCTTTATTTTGATCGAGTCCTTTCTTTCACATGTTCGCGGGACTCTTGAATTGTTGGGATACCCAATGGGGATGTGACACCCTGGGGACGTGACACCCTGGGGACGTGACACTCTGTGTCAAATCACGCTTATTATTTTTTTTATCTTTTGTTTTTTTTCT